>MU224404.1:1486131-1508044 GCA_018584345.1 Thuja plicata | reverse complement strand
TTCATTCATCAGCCTCATAAATGTACTGGGTGCATTAGTTAAACCAAAAGGCATAACCAACCACTCATACAAACCTTCCTTTGTCTTGAAAGCAATCTTCCATTCATCACCTTCTCTGATTCTGATACAATGATATCCACTTTTCAAATCAATCTTGGTAAAATACTTTGCTCCACTTAAACAATCCATTATGTCATCCATTCTTGGTATAGGAAACCTATACTTCACCGTGATCTTGTTTATTGCTCTAAAATCAATGCACATTATCCATTCTCCATTCTTTTTTGGTGCCAACACAACTGGTACTACACATGGACTCAAACTTTCTCTGATTAAGCCTTTGTTCAACAACTCATGAACTTGTCAATTAAGCTCTTCATTCTCGGTAGGTGTTAACCTATGTGGTGCTTTGTTTGGTAAACTAGCTCCAGGAATCAGATCCATACAGTGACTGATATCTCTGATTGGTGGAAAACCATCAGGTACATTATCTAAAATGATTTCTTTGTATTCAGTCAACAACTTCTCAACTTCTGCAGGTATGTCATCTTTTGCATTCTTACTTGGTTTGTTAGGAATCAAAGCATAATATATATCATTTCTTTTCAGATCTTTAACAAACTGTATACCTTCCATCAGACAAACTTTCACAGATGTACACAACTCATCAGCAGATTCTTCAATCAAAGGCAACAAAATCTGCTTTTTTCCATCAACCCAAATAGAATATCTATTCAACCTTCCATCATGTATAGCATGTCTATCATACTGCCAAGGTCTACCCAACAATATATGACAATAATCCATTGGCATAATATCACATAACACCTTATCATAGTACTTCCCAATTTTTAGATTCATAAAACATTGTTCACTCACCATTAATGTGTGCTCATCTTTGATCCATGAGATCTGATAGGGCTTTGGATGCTTCATCCTTTCCAACTGAAACTTGGTAACCATATCTTCAGATGCTAGATTCTCTGAGCTTCCACTGACAATAATGACTTTCCAAACCTTATCAGCAACTCTACATCTGGTTTTGAACAAAATTTTCCTGATAGGATCCTGCTTATCTTTCTCACTCCATAGTATCCTTCTGATCATGAGGTTATTTTCAGGTTCATTGTATGTCTCCTCTTGGATTAATGCTTTTCTACTACTGCTACCACCTTTCTTGCTTGCATGTGTACACTCAAAGGATTTATGTCCTTCTTCACCACAATTGTAGCAAGTTACTTGGAACCCTCTTCTGCTATATCCACCTCTGGAATAATTACTTCTTCCTCAGTATGAATTTCCACCTTTCCATTCAGTATTTCCCTTGTCTTGACTAGTGTCTGTATTTGACTTGTTTGGTTCAGATCTACTATTTTCACCATGAGATCTACCTCTTCCTCTAGGGAATCTACCACCTCTACCTCTTTGTCTTTGTTCATATCTTCTGTTCAACTTTTCTTCAGCCTTTAGGGCAAATTGATATGCCTCTTCAATACCTTTCATTTTGACCAAACTGATTTCATCTTGTATGGAACTTCTCAATCCATTCAAGTATCTTGTGACTCTTTCCACTTCATCTTCAACATGTCCAGATCTGATGTCTAATATGTAGAATTCCTCGGTATAGTCTTTGACTGATTTGTCCTTCTGCTTCAAACTTTGCATTCGCCAGATTAGGTTGATCTGATAATCACAAGGTAGAAATTTGCCTTTCAATTTGTTAACCATCTTATCCCATACCTTGATCTTTTCTTTACCTTTCTTCTTTCTGTCCAATTGCAGGTGTTCCCACCATAAGGATGCATGACCTTTCAATTTTGTGCTTACAATCTTCACCTTCTTATCTTCTGCAACATTCTCATATTCAAAATATTTTTCCATCTCAGTGATCCATTCAATCAATTCATCAGAATCTAACTTTCCACTATACTCAGGAGGATTAAACTGAGGTGTGGATTTCAAACTTGTCAAAGCTCTCAGGAATCTTTCCTCTTCTTGATCCATCACAGGTGCAGGTGCAATTTCACCTTGAACCTCTTCAAATTCATCATCACTAACATCTTCAAGATGTCTTCCTCTGCGCTGGGCTGTCTCAGCAGCTTCCAATCTTGCAGCCATTTGTCTAAGCATATCAGCTAGACCTTGATCAACATTTCCTCTACCCTTAACCATCTTGAAAGTCTCTGTAATTGTAGGTCATATCGCAACCTGCCACACTACAACAAATATCTTTAGCGCTTACAAGAAGGAGCCAGGGATCTCAACTCACTCTGATACCACCTGACACAAAAGAGGTTGGAAATGGGGCCTAGGGAACACCCAACACCATCAAGCTTGCAGATACAATGCGGAATTAACACAACACACACAATAGGAGAAGAGAATGCAGAGATCTTTATTATCAATTCATCAAACTAAATACATGCCAGGTTGTAAGGCCTTCCTGGTTATGACCATATACAAAGAAATGTATTACAATTCGATCTTCTTACAACAGAGATCTCAGATCTTCAATATCTTAACATTTTCATTCTTGCTCTAAGACTTGTTACCAGACTAAGAACATACAAAAGAATATATACGAGAGACCAACAAGGAAGTCAGCGCTCAAAACCAAAGGAGAGACCCAGATTTAGGTCCACATGGATCCCAAGATAGATCCCAAATAAATCCAGCCATGAAAATTAAATGAAGAAGTCAGCCACAACTCCAACTCCCAAAATAAACCAACTCAGCAGGGGCATGACCGAGCAATAGAGCACTCGGCCAAAGAAAGGTTGAGCAACAACAACAAGCATGACCGAGCAACTCGACAAGCATGCCGAGCAACAAAAGCTGAGCAACAGAGAACAAACTAAGAAATTTAGTAAACATTATTTTGGTTGAGCAGGATTGCTAAGGACCCAAGATGCTCCTGCATCAGCTTTCCCTTGGTCGGCAGTGTTTTTTAAGCCAGCACCCCCTCATCCTTTGGACAATAGAATTTGTCCCAAGAGATCAAGGGGATCTTGTTCTTCTCCCCGCTACCTTGCCAGAAAAAGGTCTCGAGATGCTTGTGTAATTCTTTTTGTTTGTTTACATGGATATGAATACATGAAAGTTGGTAGGTTGGAATAACTGTAAACATAGATCGGACCATGGTGGCTCTCCCAGCAGAAGAGAGCCATCTACCTTTCCAGGAGAGCATTTTGTTTTTAATTTTGTCTATAGTGGGGTTCCATAATGCTGAGGATCTGCAACCGTTTTCCAGGGGGAGGCCCAAGTATTTACAAGCGAGCACACCTTTATTAGAGTTAAGTATACGACATATATCAGCTTCTATTGATATGTTTGTGTTAAAGAAGAAAACTTCTGATTTTTTCTGGTTGATTTCTTGACCAGAAGCCAGGGAGTAGGTTTCCAGGATGTTCGCAAAGGATCTTGCCTCCATTCTACTACTTTCTCCATATAGCATCATATCGTCTACGAATTGCTAGTGGGTAGTAGGTTCTAAATCGTTTGTAATAGCTATGCCTTTTATAGAACCCGCCTCTTTGGCCTTAGATATAGTGCGCCCTAAGGATTCAACCATGATAATAAATAAAAAAGGGGATAATGGTTCACCCTGCCTTAATCCTCTGGAGATGCTGAAAAAACTTTCTGGAGACCCATTGATTAGGATTGAGATCATTGGAGTGGAGATGCATTCAAAAATTAGGTTAATCCAACATTTGGCAAACCCAAAAGCCTCTAGGCATTTACAGAGAAATTTCCAGTCTACCTTATCATAAGCCTTTTGAATATCCAGCTTGATAAGCATACTAGGATTTTTGCTCGTTTGGGCAGAGTGAATGGCTTCATTGGCTATGATAACTCCATCAAAATTAGATCTTCCTGGAACAAAGCCAGTCTGTTCCTCACTAATGATTAGAGGAAGGAGTTTTTGGAGTCTAAGGGTAAGGGTCTTAGTGAGTAATTTGTATAACGTGTTGCAGATAGAAATTGGTCTAAAGTCAATTGGGATTTTAGGTTTGTCTTTTTTGGGGATGAGAGCGATGAAGGTATTGTTGACTTCTCTAAGTATTTGGCCCGAGTTTCTGACCCCTTCCAGGGCCTCCATGATATCTTTCCCCAAGAAGTTCCAGCATTTCTGAAAGAAGATGGTTGAGAATCTGTCAGGACCAGGGGATTTATTTGGATTCATTTGCCAAAGTGTTGCTTTGACCTCATCAAATGAAAAATTTTCAGTCAGCATTTTTCTGTGTTGTTTAGTAATGACTCTAGGTATATTCTTAAGAAGTTTTGTTTGATTATACATATCAGAGCTATCAAAGTTATTGAGGATGTTGTTAAAATATTGAACGGTTTCACATGCAATAATTTTGGGATCTTCAATCTTCTATCCTGATGCATCCTTAATGCTTGAGATTAAGTTAATGCATCTTCTTTGTTTTGTGTTGTTGAGAATTTTTTTTGTGTTTCTATCACCAGCTTCTAGCCAAGACTCTCTTGATTTTTGTTTCCAGAAAATTTATTCTTTGGCAAGTATATCCTCATAATCAGAAAGGACTGATTTTTCTTTGAGGTAGAGCTCCTCATCCATACCTGATTGGATAACCTGAGAATTAATCTTTTTTAGTTCTTCTTCTAGATGAAGTTTTGACTCAAAGATGTTGCCAAACTTTTCAGAGTTCCATTCAAGCAGTTTACACTTGATGATTTTTATTTTATTAACTATGATGTAGAACTTTGAACCTTTCAGATTAGGTTCAGACCACCATTGTTCTAGTAAATTCAAGATATTGGGATCTCTAAGCCAAGCTTGTTCAAATTTGAAGGGGCATTTCTTAGGTTTGGATTCCATGAGGATACAAAGTTGTATCGGGAAGTGGTCAGAGCCTAATATAGGTAGGATATTAGCTAAGAAGGTATGATTGGAACTAGAAAGGTTGCCTTTAAGAAATAATCTATCTAGCTTTTCCGCAATATTGCAAAAGCCTTGCCTTATATTGTTCCAGGTGAAGAAGTTATCCTCAGTTAGAATTTCAAGGAGAGAGGGTTTCTCTTTCCAGTTGATGAAATCATAGGCAACCCGCGGGAGTGAGTCGTTGCTTCCTTTCTTATCAGTGGTTTTGGTGATTACATTAAAGTCTCTTTCAATGAAACATAGTTCATTTGGAAGAAGATTGAGGAAAGACTCAATTTCATTCCAAACTATTAATTTATCCCTATTTTGGGTAGGGCCATATACATTTATAATGTTAAACGTTAGGTTGTTTCTAAAATTCTTAACTTTTGCACACATCCAAGAGTTTATTTTCTCTAAAATGTTAATTGAGAGGCACCGAGGACCTAGATAATTTCCAAACCACCTGAGGCCCCAATGGCAGGGGAGTCCTCCAAATCCCTAAATCCTAACCTTTTTTTGAAATTTAGCATATCTGTCTTGTCCATTTTAGTTTCCTAGATTAAAATAATATCAGATTGAGAATTTTTGATGCAGCGAAGAATAATTCGCTGCTTGTTAGGGGCATTCATGCCCCTAACATTCCATGTAAGGATATTCATGGCTGCTTGGGAAGGTACTTCCCCTTCCCTGCATCAGAAGTGATGTAATTTTCATTTGTCATGTTGCTTCGCCAGCCAAAGTTCTAAGCTCAGAGTTTGGTTTTCTACCCCTTTTCTTGGCAATCTTTGCACAATCAGGGGAACATCGACTATCTTTGTTAACAACAATGCCAAGAGATTTTGGATCAGCAATTTCTAGATTTTCAAGATTAACTAACCATTCTTCTAGTGCATCTTCTTCAGGTTCTGTAGAGATAATCCCCTCAATGAGTAGCCTTCTCTGAAGGTCCAATTCCTCTTTTTCACAAATCTCATCCAAAAAACAGTCCATAAGTTCATTGGTTAGGGATTCTCCCATATATTTAGCTATGGTTTCCACATCTTCATGAATTTTGACCTTCTCGTTGGTGTCAATACCCTGGGTTACATCATCAGAGATTAGGTCCTTTGATAACAAAGTTGAATGGTTTGCTAAAACCTCAGTGTTTGTAAAGATAGAGCCGTTTGGTTGAGAGACCAAATTAGACTAAGAGGGGGTAATGTCATCAGGAATTTCGGTGATAGGGGCCTGAATTGTTTTTGTTGGGTGAGAAGGGCTCTTTAACAAGGTAGGGGGGTTAGAGGGCTATCAGAGGGAAAGGGTAACAGGGCATCAAGTGAAGCAGCACAATGGGCAGGCAAATTAAGTGAAGATGGATGATCAATAAGAACAAGAGGGGTTTTACATATTTTAGTAGCTGGGAGATTGGAAACAGTGGTCATATTGGGAGAGGAGGGAAGTTGAAAAGGAGAAACCAAGAAACCTCCTTTGTCTTCAGCAAAGGTGATATTAATTTTGTAAGGTTTTATAGGGCTAGGTTTATATACCTTATTAGGCATAGGAGCATCAATCCCCATCATCCCCTTTGGTTCATCTATTTCTAGGTTGGCATAATAGATAATTGGGTTAATTTTATGAGTGGAGATCTTGCCCTTAATAATAACAGGTTTAAGAGTTTTTGTATTGATATTCATTCTAACAATAATTGCCCTTTCTGAATACAAAAAAATTGTATCTACAAACCCTACAAATTTACTGTATAGATTTCCAATTTTCCTCAGAAGTTCATCGTTAAGGAATTCAACTGGAAAATTTTTAAGCAGGATGATTCTTTCAACTAAAAAGTCATTTAAATTGAGAGGATAAAAAAAAAAGGAACCCAATCTAGCACTGTGAAATTAATATTTTTGTAACTAGGGCATCCCTCCCGGAGCAGTTTTGCTTTTAATTCTTTATTGCCGCACATAATGCAAATGAAATTCTCAGGAAGGATAACCGTACTTACCTTTTTACTCATCTTTTGTTCAAGCCATAGTGCAATATTTTTAGGGGAAGAACCGACGCCATTCCATCTACATATTACACCATAAGATTTGCAAATTTCTTGCATTTTTTTCTATTAAGCCGTCGAAGATCTCCAGGGAAATCACATCTTCAACAGGGGAACTATTGATGTTAGGCTCAATTCTGTGGTGAGGAGTGTAGGTTGCATTAGAAGGCGACACCAAGAGTGGAGAGCCGTGAGAGGGATGAGTGATCTTGTTTGTCTGCTGAGTGTTTTTAAACAAATTCCTGCGGTGTGGTGGGGAATAAGGCGTTTGAGGAGGGGAAATGATTTTTGAGGGTTTAGAGGATAGACTAGGTTGAAAGGAAGGACCAGGAAGCTGATCCCCAGAGGGTTTATGCAAATCTGCATTAGTTCGCAAATGGGGAGGAGAGTATTTAAGATGATTTCATTCAGAATCTAGAGGGCGAAGGCAAGAGAAGCTGTTATTGATGGGTAATGAGAATGCAAGCTTACGACGACGAGGGTTTGAAGTAGATTTTATATGTTGGCGGGCACGTTTGGCATTTTGAAAATGAGCTGGGATCCATGAATCATCCAGTACCGGAATGCTTTTATCCTGTGAAAAAACCCTAGAGGAAGCCCTAGGGGAAAAAATGCAGAGATATCCTTGAGATTTGTAGAATGAGGCAAAAGGTTGTAATGACTTGAAGAGAACGTGGCCGAAGAGGAGAGACGGCCTTCCTGTGCATATTTTATCTTCGCAAAAAAATGCAATTGAGAATCCAGTGAGTCGATAGTATAGAAGCGAAAGTTCAAACGTGAAAGTAGAACCATAATCACATATATAGGTACATTGAATTGTTAAGGTCTCTACAATACCTTCCTATTATTGACATAGCTTAGGTAGATATGTATCCAGATTTTATTGTAAATTTTATACATCTAGGTTCTTACATGTCATTTTGATCATTATTGATTGATTTAAAAAGAATTCTCATCTATGTGTGTTGCATCACCATAACCAAATTATTAGAGAAAAAGTTCATGGATTCAATCCTCGTGTTTAACAACTTTCTTTGTTCCATCATCAATAATCATGACCTTTCTTTCACTAGCAAATTATAGTAAGAATTATTTAACTTACAAGGCACTACATTAAATTTCAATATATCGAATAATGGTCAAATTGAGGCTATCAACAAGCTTCTTGAAACTTAGCTACATTATATTATGTCTAAGTAATAAATACAATGGACTAGGGGTTACCTCTTGTTTAGTGATAGTATAATGTCATTTATCATAATGACTCAAAGATGATCCTATATGAAGCCTTTTGTGCTCATCCCTAACTTTTGCTACTTATATTCCAAGTTCTTCCAAGATCAAAATAGGTGAAAAATCCCTGATCAAATGGGAATGAATTCTCAAGGTCTTTAAGGACAATATGGTGAGGACATAAAACTACACGAAATGGCCAATGGATCAACATATGATAGAGCATACATTTCAAGTAGTTGACTGAATAATTTTTCAACTTTGTCCTTACAAATGGACATCCTTGCATGACAAGGTGGGTTATAATTTGAGTCCAAACTTTTAGATTCATTATTAGGAGGTGCAACAAACTAGTTGGGTGGCTTACAAATTTTAAATCCCAACCTCTTAAAAAATTCAAACAAATTTTCATGTCTCCTACCTCGATATAGTTGCCTAACTTATTAAATATAATGATCCACCATAATATTATTATTTTTTGATAGATAAAGGTGACTCTATGGAGTCACACCCATATATTAAGATCACAAAATTAAAGCATTAGACCCTTAATAGAAAAAAGCATGTGAGAAGAATTCCCAATGAGCAACCAAAATGGCTAACAACCACCACTGGTCCATCAATCTACCCATGTTGGACCTACTATACTATATGTTATCCTTTACTATCCATGATATTGCCATTAGAAAAGTCAGGAGGTCAAAAATGGCATTCAACCAACTACAAACAATAAACTATCTATACTAGATATACTACTACATTCACTAGCTTTAGTGATATCATGTACATATAGCTATAAAAACATCTTGAAACAAAACCTTACCTACCCTTATCCTCTTGCATCCCCTTCAGTCAGAGTGTAGGCCCACACGCGAATGCCCACCTTGATCCCTTCAGCACAACCTTTTAGGAAGTCAATACTCAACTAAGCATTTCTTCATCTTTTTGTCATGCCAATTCCTAATACCACAATGAACTACAAAGGGTTTGTTGTTCTCAAATATGCAGATTACTAAACTCTAAGAATATGCCAAGCTCTATAATCAAGTTCGACAATTGATTTGGCCAACAAATGGAATGAACCAAAATGGTTCAAATTCCATGCTCTTCAAAATGAACCATCAACATCACCTTCAAACTTTCTAAGATTCAACAATGATGTGTCAAACAGGTGAAACTTCATGCACATTTTCAAAATTCTATTATATTCAACTTCTTGATTCAATTATCCTTTCATTTATGCTTATCACTGGAATGAAGTACTAACTAGAAAAACTAATACCGTAACTAACTCCTTCTTCGATGACTGAAAATAAAATGAAACATCAGATTTAAATGATTTGATTTGGTTTTGGGATAGAAATGACCAGTGCTTTATCTTGGGCTACAAAGTCAAATCAATAACTATTCCTGCAATGACTACAACTCGATCTGTTAGGCACTTAATTGTTCATGGCTTGCATGAACAAGCAAATGATTTTATCATAAAACTCTTCTTTATAATCCAACTTAAATCCCTCACACCATTGTAATTCATTTAAAATATTATAATCTCTACTTGAGAGAGCCTATTTAAAAATGAACTACACTGGAAACACAAAGATGATTCGACAAATTGAATATAAACTTGATATATCAATTAATATGATGGGAGAAAAAGAAAATTGGAGATAGTTAAATGATACTTTTTTCATTAATTTCCACAAACAGTTGAGATCATTTTCAAAATACAACACGTCTACACATTCTCCTTTGTAGTCTCAATATTTACACTGTAAAATTTTCAGCCCCAAACCTCCTAACCTAACATACTAACTTAATTTCTTGTTTTATAAACAAGAGAGCCCAAAAGCCTCGGGTTGTTTATATTCTAGTTTTAAAACTGAAAACTAACTGCTCAACTACCCTTAAAGAACTAAAAGACACAAGCACAACTAATCACTTTATTACAATGCTTCATACTCATGTCAAATGTTTTCCTTTGAAAAATAATATGCTTTCTATACACTTTGCCCATTTCATCCAAAAACCACCCTCATTGTCTAATCAAATATGTATTGGAAGATTATTTCATATGATTAAAAAGTGTCAATGGACCCTTGGTCTATTGGTGAAGTTCAATGGTTCTAATTGAGCCCACCAGGAATCAAGTCTTGCTAAGTGCATGACTCCAACACCATAAGGGATGAGGCCGGGATCGTGCTCTGATAGATTTTTGCGTATATGTTCCCCAACCATCGATCCACATACAATCCTCTGCCAATTACATTCAAGATTCACTTGAATGTGTCCAAAAACTCTTCACCAAACTCATTTTCTGCATATTCATGGTTCTATAATTCCTGAGTTATGTCGATGTATCCACATTATGCATACATATCCTGTTTCAAATCTTCATTGCACTAAATATATTGATACACATGCAAAAGCATTATGTCAAACAATTCAAATCCCATTTATTTATGCCTTTCACATTTTAAATATACCTGTCAACAAATTTTTGAATACCTCTCTTTCGAGGCAGTCTGTGAGACTATTCAGTGCGTTGTCTAGGATTCCACATGCATACATACCCACCAGTTCATTTGCATATCCAACAAATCTATTCTGTACATATCTTCAACCATGGCACCTCATGAAACAATATTTCCCTTGAGAGATTTGTCAAACAATACATGTGCATCCTTTGTGATCATGCAATGACATTGATTTGAAGCATTCTGTGAAACAATTCAGGCCCCATACAAGGAGAGTGCTACCAATTACATTTGCTTCTATGACTTATAAATCTATTTGAACTAAGCTATTTTGAGCATATCCTTCGATCTGGCCTATATGTGGCATTCCATAGGACTACATTTCTGCATGACATTTTGTCAAACAGTTAACATCTCTTATCTCTTCTTCCTTGTTCCATTTGGGCATCATGTCAAACATTCACATTCGTTATCTATACCTCCATATTCTTCATGCACCTGATCGAATGTTTCTAAAGCCATTTCACCAATTCCATTTTCTGCATACTCTGTATTCATCCCATCCCACGTAGTGATACCCTATGGCCTATTCTGTCAAACACTTTGCGTGCCTTTCCTGTTCTTACATATTTCGCATGCATGTTGGTTTGAGCATTTCCAACCCTAACAAAATCCTTCACTGTCATGTTTTGAAAGATGTAGATACCCCACTACGACAAATATAATGTTGCCAAACCATACAATGGTTGATTGCATTTGGTTGAAAGTTCCTAAAACCTGTCAATCACAATCATTTTCTGCAAATTTTGCAATCGAAACATTCCATATGACAGTGTCTATGTGAGGCCTTTTATTAGTTTGAATGTCTTATCCTTTTCCATATTCCAATCTTCGAGCAATTTCCTGAAAGTTTCACAAGCATTTCAAATGGATGTATATTGTACAAAGCCTGCAATCGTTGCATTATATATGAAACCAAAGGCATTACATCGAGCAATTTACCTGCCTTGTATGTGCTTCTACATCATCCATATAGGTTTATTATAGGTCATTTATAACTATAACATCTCACAAAACTTGTACATCTTGTATGCTCTGATGGAAGTCCAAAGTCCATTCCCTGTTCCAGAGTTCTCATCTTCACATCTGCCGACTACATTCAGAGCCCCTTCAACAAATCCGTTTTCTGTAAATCTTGCAATCATTGCAATCTACGCGATGACATCTCTTTAATGCATTTTGTCCAACATTTCTGTTGTTTTAGCTACGCTTTCACATTTGTGTGTATTAGAGCAAATCCCACTATAGTATATTACAATTAATTCACCTATTATCCCTTTTCAACTTGAGCATGTTTCAAATGAATTTCCACTTTTTCTTGCAAAGAAAGAAAGAAATTATTTTTAACGTCTCTGAGCTTAAAGATATCTTATACACTGATTTCTACATTTCAACTCTTTTGTTGTGCAACTTGACGATGAGTGCCCCCAGCTCCTTAATAGTCCCCTCGTTACACTCTAAAATGAAATGTTTTTATGTTTCCACTTCTCCATAAGTGCATAAAATACACTCTTTCTTCCCAAACTTCTTTTGGTCTTTTCCAACGCCCGATTTCACAACAAAGTTGATAAGAGTTTGTCCTTAACTAGCAATAAGAATTTTGGCTCTCTAAGAGATATTGACCCCTATGTACGCTTTTTGATGATGATTACGAGTGGGATTAAACTCTGCAATATAATACTCTTTCTTTCTCATTAAACGTTTATCTCAAGAACGCTTGTGTAATTTATTCATAAAAAAAGCCTTTATCTCTTTACTATTTGTGGGGCACAAGTTAAAGTAAATATCTGATTTATTAAACCATTTGTTGTTTTGCCACATCCAAGTCTTCTTTCTTTTGCACAATATGTCACTAAAGACAACCTTAGGCCACCTGCCCTCATCCACTTGTTCAATTCTTTTTAAATATCTTATGAGTTGCACCATAGCAATTGCTTCAATAGGAGCAACCCCCACCTCGCTCAACATGATATCATAGGGGGCTGAACTTTTAGTTTTGAACTTGTTTATAATCAAGTATATTTTAATTTTCTTAATTTCCTTCCACTATAAATCAAAAGTTCTGTTGGACCGTAATTCACAATGATAGAGAACAACCGAAAGCACTAAAAACCCAAAGAGAGTTTGGGTAGTTTTCCAATCCCATAGCTCTGCCTCTCTACATTTATTTTGGAAAGCATAAAACACTTTCTAACCTCCCAAATTTTGCTTCTTTCTACACCTTTCCCAACTTAAATTTTTATTTAAGTCAATTCCAAGGTATTTGTAATCTGACACTTCTTCAAGAGTACTACCTTCAAAGTAAAGCATACGCTGGCTATATTTTCTTTTATTAGAGAAAATTATCACTTTTGTCTTGCTTATATTGACTTGCATCCCCACCATTCTACAAAAATGTTCAATAGAAAGTAAGTGTTTTTGTAAGCCAAGAGAAAAATTAGAGATCAAAATAAGGTCATCTGCATACAAAAGAGTCTTATAACAAACTCACCCAAATGAACCCCATCGCCTCCTTGTAAGTTTAACCACTCTTCAAGTTTGTCAATATATAAATAAAAAAAGGTAGGGGACAATGGGTACCCTTGATTGACCTATATATCACTTCTAAAAATTTTAGATTTGTCATCTGAAGTTTTGATTTTGACTTTAATCTCCTCATATAGCCTATTAAAAACTTCTCTAAGATGAATAGGGATCCTAAGTTCCTCCAACCTGAGCAAAAAGTTTGTCCCTAGGGATTGTGTCAAAAGCTTTTTTGAAATCTACAAAGCAACAAAATGCTTCCTCCTTTTTCTCCCAAACTTTTTCAATGATGCACCTTAAAGTTATACCATGATCAACTGTAGAATGCTTAGGACTGAAACTTGCTTGCCCTTTAAAACATTTATCCTAAAGTTTTTTTCCTGCCCACTTGCTAATTATATTTTCTACCATACTTCCAAATAACTTTGTAAACAAAGGGCTTATCATAATGGTTATATAATTGGAAGGATTATTGACGTCACCACTCTTGAAAAGAGGAATAACAAGACTACTTTTCCAATCTAAAGGGAACTCGTACTGAATGATGTTGAAATTTTTTGTAATGCAAGGTGCAAGAATTTTCATGCCCCATTTTAGATACTCTACTTGAAGATCAACAAAGTCTTTTTCTTATCCAACACCTAATTTATTGATACCCAACTCTATCTCTTGAACAGTGAAAAACATAATAGAAGTGTTGACCAAGGGGGATTGTCAACCTTAGAGTCATGCTCATATTGGTGCCTAGCATAATCAAACCACTAAGAAGCTTTAATATTAATCTATTTTTTTCTCAGTTCTAGCTCCTTCCAAAATAACTTGAGGTTATTTTTCCCAAGAAAGAATAGCTCTTCTCGCCTTATGACCATGAAATCAACTTTTTTCTTTCTTAAAATCTACTTGTAATCTTTGATGTTTATTTTCTCCTTGTTTGACTCTTTCAAATTTATCCTTGCCTTTTTGCATTCTTCATCAAACCAAGCATTATCTGGAAAATAATTTGCTTCAGACTTCTTATTTTTTGCCCTTTTTCACTCGTCAAGTGCACTTTGAATCAAGTTTGTTAGTGCGTGACTATGAAGGCCATGCAGCATAATTTTTTCCCTCTTAACAAATTTGTCAAGCACTAGATTGAATATGGTGTAATTTTCTTGAGTCAAAACAATTCTTCCCTTTTAGTAAGATTGTTGAATGTATTGAGTTGTCTCATGTTACTTCTTTTCAGACCAAGAAATGCTTAAATAAACAGGATTGTGATCAAAATTTAAATCCCAAAGTTGTTCACCAATTGAAATGTCCTCCATAGTCTCACACAAGACATGTGAGCAAATTGCATAATCCACCACACTTGAGCCATTTTAGGTATTGCAAGTGAAATTACCAGACTTAACCCATCTAACCAAATCATTGCAAATGACTAAATCAAATTCCCCACAAAGAGTAATCATTTGCTCCCCGAAAATATTGTTGCCTTTTGAAACTCTTTCCCGTTGATGATTACTTTCTTCTGTAAGCCAAATAGGGTTGCGATTTTCCTTATAACAGAGAATTATAGCTTGTTCGCTTGCAATCTTAGCATTAAAGTCACCCACTAGAAGGATTTCACCTAGCTAATAAAATATTACAATATCCTTTGTTAACGATGCAAAGGGATCTTTGTGGTCAGGCCCCTTATTTTTGTAACTTTTTGAAACTTATAGAGAAAAATAACATGTTGCAATCCTAATAAGATTTCCATGTTTTGATATTTTGAACCAAATGAATTGTTTATTTGAGTCTTCTCTTTCTATCTTAATGTGACAACCTTCTTTTTCCCTCACTAAGATCATAATACCTCTATATGCTTTGTCATTCCATGCCATCGTATTCCACATAACCATCTTCAAATACCCTTCAAACAAAGGTGGCTTGCACCCTTCACGCTCATGTGTTTCTATGAGACAAATTATGTCTCTATCTTCTATAATAGGCCCTAATTCCAGTCCCCATCTCCAAGGGTAACCTCTAAAATTATAACAAACTAATCTTAAATGAACCTAGGTAGCACTTGATTGCTATTTTTTTGACGTACAAGACTCAAAGGTGAGACTTCATTCCTATTTGTCCATTATGCCCTTGTTGTAAAGTTACTTATTGAAGAGTTTTTTGCGCCCTCTTTGTTGCTAAATTATTGTTCTATTTGAGAATGAGGCCCAAAAGAGGCAATAATAGCTTTGCCTTTGTATAACCATGCTCTTTTTCCCTCATCCCCTGCCGCTATAATCTTTGATAATTCCTCCTTTCTTTCCTCTTATTGTTTAATAGTTAGATATTCATCTAGAAAGAAGCAAGAGCCCTGCAAGAGTTTTTTCTTGTTTAGGAGACTTTCTTTGTCACATATGCTTGACATAATGATTTTTATGGTCCTAGCTCTCACATCGCTGAGCTTTCCCACCCTCCATGTCTGGCAGATTCATCCTTGCCAAAGCAACTTTTCTTTTAGAAAGTCACTTACGAGATCGAGAGTACATTCATTTTTTCCATAATCTTTCACTCATTTGATAATTGTTTGTTGCTATGATTTTTCTTTCTTTGATTTCTTTATCTTGCATGCTATTAACACCGGTGTTTACTTCTGCCTCCATATTTTAGATTTGTTAAGAACTTGTGTCCAAGTTTTATAATTTTTTTGAAGAACCTCCTTTTCCTCACTTTCTTTCACTCTGTAGTTGTTTTCTTGATCAACCGCTTTCCCTTTAGCCTGAGAAACTTTAGAACTCAACACATTTTCTATTGATGATCCTTTCATGATATGTCATTCCACTTTCATGTCTTTCCATTCATTCTTCCCTACCAAAAGAACATCTTCCAACAATGTTATTTGCTCAATCAGGACCTTATTATTTTATGCTAATAGTTGATTTGCAAATGTTAAAGTGTTAAATTTATGGTCTTTTCCCTGATCATTGACTTTCAAAGTCTCCAAAATTCCCTTAGCATTTAGCAACTCTTGCACACAAAGTTCAAATGATCAAGCGAGAGGTGTTAATATAGGGCTATATAAGGCAGAATCATCCATGCCTTTGTTATCTCTTGACCTAATGTTTCCACACCCTTGCAAAGGAGTCTTGTTTGACAAGTGTTTGTTATGGAGGGATAATTTTTTTTTCTCTTAGAAGTAGTTTTTTCTTTGTTTGCTCCCATTTTAAACAGGTAAGTCTACATTTCAAGATACCCTAAAATTGCTTAGCATTCACCCAACCCATTTTCTTTCTTTGAATGAAGAATCAATGTTTACTTGACCTAAATGGTTTGTTTCTACAGAACCAGAGATCTATTGTTCATTGTGCATGAATGTTGATGGGTGAACTCCCCTTGCCATAAGAAAGGAAAAAAACCAAAACAAAGAACATAGATAAATACTTCTCTGCCTATTGGAGGTAGCCAAAATAGAAAAAAAAATTGTTTTCAAATAAGGGGGAGTTGGAGCCCATTGAAAGAGGAGGATCACAACGTAACAAAAGAAGTCAAATCCACCAAAAGAACTTGAAAACCCATGCACACGGACCCATGGGTTGCTACAAACTCTAGATGAACCAATGCAAGTGTTGACCCACTGGTCCTATAGGTTGCAAAACCTAGCTCTTAGTCCCACTATGTGCAAAGACGATGACAAAGCCTCCTATGCATTTCTTCCTTGAATTGATTCCACATGCAAAGTTTCCTTGTCTTAGGAATAACAGTCCACAAGCACAACTGAGAGGGGGAGGTGAATAAGTTGTGAGACAAATTATTAAACATTAAACTTTATAAACCAAAAATTCAATTCAAATGATAACACAGTAAGTGCCAACACAATAACACAATCCTTTGTTGTCGAGGAAACCCTGTTAAAGGTAAAACCCTGACGGGAATTAGCACCCACAAATGATGTACTAAGAATATAGTATCCATGTTAAAAGATTTAGCCCTGTTAAGAGCTTGTCACAACATTACAGTACACAATCCCTGTTAAAGGACATACCCTCTTAGGATTCAAGAGTAACAGTGGGCTCACTACCCAGGAACACTGCCCAAAGAAGGTTAAAGCCACCCTCAAGGATTTATAATTCAAACAAGTGTATATAAGAAATATACAATCAAGTGAATTGTCTAATAGCAACTGTCTTTGCTTGGTCAGTTCCAATGAAGTACTATAATCACAAACTCTGCTCTGCATCCAACAACCATTCAAGCTTCGTAGCTCTCACACATCTCTGTCTTTTCAATTACCTCCTCATCATACCACCATCTTTTTAAAATAAAATATCTCTCATATATACCCTATTACAATAATTCATTAGGTCGACCAATTAAGCTTTCCCAATATACAAATAATTATTTAACCCCTTGCTAAGATACACATGGTATCTAAAACAAGTAAACATCAATTACAATATGCCAGATATAATCCAAGGTCCGCAATCCACGCTCGCAATCCACAATGCATGCTACATCTCTAAAGTTGGCCCCAAATAGATCTCCTCCATAATACACGCCACAACTGACGTCACCAACAATCACACGACTTGTGATCAATAAAAAACATTCCTCAATATGCCTTTTGTCATCATACAATAGTAATAACTAGTATGTTCTCTCCACAGAAACATATGTTGACATCAATGACAAAAAATGAATGCCAACAACATCAGTAGTACCGAATTCTGATAACATCCAACACGTTGAACCGCAACTAAATCACTGCATGTATCAAATTTGATTGTGAAAGGCTAAAAATAGACATGTGGACTCAATGATAACATATGGACATGATCCCCAAGTGGTTTTATATGGAAATCACAAAATTTCAAGATATACACCTTCAAATTGGGCTATTCAAGAAGAATTTGCAGGAGTATTTCTAAGTGTTAAAATTGACTTGCTCATCATGGGCATATCAAATCTTGCAAAACAATGGGGTGCTAATAGGGCCATCATCATCTTCCCCTAATTTTGGCCTCGTATTTCCATTTGCGATCATTCCTTTCCCTAGGATAGCATGTTATAGAAACCCCTTTCTAGATATTAGTACCATCATGACCAAATGAGCTTGGGCATAAGAGCCTCCACAGTCTTCTTTACTTCCTCAACATCAAGTAACATTACAAGAAATATTGAAGCTACATTAAAGTTCACGGAATGCCAACTATTCCCACTCTAATATTCATCACCCATAACCAATCTTAACACATGAAGCACCACCCTCACCCTGGTTTTAAACACCTCAATGAGTCTCCTTTTGGAGACGTCATCATAGAACACGATCTGCCTCTTCCTCACCCTTAAATAGGTAGTGTCCACGCTTTCTAGTGCTTGTTACACTAGAACACATCATCCACTTGTTGCTAACATAGGCAAACATACTCTCCTTAATTTCTTCACCTTGATTCATAAATATTGTTATCTCATTTGCTCTCTCTAAGCATGGTAGTTCGCATGGTGGTGATATGATGGCAATACTGAGTGTGCCATTTGTTTGGAGATGTTGTGTCCTTGTCCTCCACTATCAAGTCTACCACTGCCTTTGCAATTGCAATCGCAACACCATTTCCTTCTTGATATTCATGTGATATAGTGCACTCCAAGTTATTAATCTATTCCGTGGTTTTAATTAACCACTTGAACTCAATTTCCAGTTTCATATTTTTCTTGCTCGAATAACATATGCAACAAATTGCGAGTCTCCTTGTAAACGAATTCTTTGGTATTCTTATTTTGTGCTCATCTTTAGTCCCATCAATGTCACTCGAAATTTTGCTTCATTATTTGTTGCTCAACCTAACCTCTTCCCTAGTATCCTTAGAACCCATCCTTCATGGTTTTTGAGCACATGTCCAAGGGTAAAAGTACAAACTTGTGTCACACTTTTACAAAGGAAGAGGACCACGACATGCAAAATAGTTAAACTTTAACGACATAAAAGTAGCATTTGTGTTTAGAATTTGAAAATGATGTAAACTAATGAAATGTGTAAAATTGGATGTAGTTTATGCCTATAATTTTTTAAAAAAATTTTGAATAAGAATTGACATAGTTTTTTAATTTTTGAAGTCTATTTTTTAATTGTTGAAAAATGCTGAAAATTGAGGGTCAAGTTCCCACCAACAAAATATATGTAAATAATCTTTTTTTTCCTCTGATTTCAAAAATATGTTTTAGATGACATGTATATCTAGTGCAAAAAAAAAAGATTGGTTTTCGGTATATATTTTGTCTGATATAACTATTCAAAATCGGAGTTACCCGAAATTAACAGTTTTTGTCTCCCGTTTAATTTGTCCTAGCAAATCTACACCAAATACAAAAAAAATTATATATTCTTGAAGAGGACTCTCTCCTCTAGCATTAAATATAAGTTTAAAAATTTTCTGACATGATTTGCTATTTTTTTCTTTTTTCGAACGAGCATGTTCTTCAATGTTAAATACCTACTTGGAGTTTTTTAAACTTATAATATATTATATGTAATCAAAAGACTATAAAAATTATATGACCATAATCTAGACTCCGAGCTCTACAAAAGGGTCATTTTAGATTTTGAAAAAAAATCAATTTTGGTGGACAATTAAGCCCCAGAAGTGACATGTTACCAATTTTCCTTTTTTTTGCTTATTTGGCTGCCACATGGGATGCCACATAAGTAGTTTCGGCCGAAACAGTTCCAGCCGAACCGGTTTCGACTGAAACTAAGGCCGACCAAACATGGTCGTGTGGATGACCACGACCCTCAAAGCTGAGATATATAAATGTTTAAAAAATAAAATAAAAAACAATTATCAATTATTCCGACTTAGAAAATATTTTTTTAATAAAATTGTTTTTAAAATTGTTTTAAAGGTGTATTTTTGGGCGTTAAAGGGCAACTACGAATTAAGATTATCAAAGAGGTTTGAATTATTTGCAAGTTTTTATTTTTTATTTTTTTGATATTTTTTTGTGTTTTTTATTAAAGCATTATTCAATATTAAATTATGAACTTATCAATATTTTTTTTTATTTTTTTTATCAAGAGTATATGGTTTTGTGTATGCAGATGAATCGAAGCTCTCAATTTGAACAATTTGTGCAATGGGGAATAAAAGCAACATAACAAGAAAATATGATCGAATAAGGGACGACAAAATGAAAGGTCATACAAAACGTAATGAAGATGAACCTGTTGAAGTCCAAGAAGATCCAATTCAAGTAGGGGAACAAATTGGTAGAAATATATCTTTTGACATGGGCAATTTGATGGAGATGGATGAGGATTCATTTTTTAGTGAATTTTCATCTGACGAATTGGTATCTGAAAGCACAATAAAAAACAATGCAAAAAGATTTGGGATGAATATTTTCAAAATAAAAGTCTGATTGGAAAAGCACAATTATTTGTTAGGTTATTCAGGAAATAAGAAATGACTCCTGTTTTGGAGTTGTTAGGTGTTGATAACAAGAAAAACTCGGGAGATAATGTAAATCAAACAACAGTTGAAAATTTGCAAGATGCATTGAATGACATTAACAACTCAAGTCGAGGAGCCGATTTAAGTGTTGCACGTAGAGCATTGATGACTACTTTATCTAGTATGAGGTTGACACAGAGAAAACATATACATGCAATTTCTGATTTACTAAATGTATCTAGAAGAACTATTCAAAGATATATCAGGAAGAGAAATATGTTAGATGAAAATATTCAAAAGAATTGGTTAATATTTGTAGACTTCCTCAAAAAGACAAAATTTCTGAAGATGTAAAAAGACAGGTCATTGAATATTGGACTGCTCACTTCCGTGTTTCTTCTAGCAGAAGGGATACTATATAGATGAAAGATGAAGAGATCGGTATGAAAACTACACATCCAAAATATTTAATAGATACAACACAAAGTGAATTGTTTGAAGCATTCAAGCAAGAATTTTTAGATGTGAAAATATGTCAAAGAATGTTTGAGAGGTTGTGCCCTTGCTTTGTACACATAAATAAGGTACGTGAAACTTCTTGTTGTCAAAATCATGTTGAGTTTCATCTATATTTGCAATCATATAAAAAGGTTATGGAAGTACTTAATTTAGATATGGTCATCCCTAGAAGTACGACACAATTTGTGAAGTCTATTTTAAGTGAGAAATCTAAAGATTCAGATGAGTTCAAAGTACAATGTATAAAGAGTGCATGCAGCGATTGTGGAGATTTACATAAATTTCCATTGCAAATTGAGAATATTAATGTTGCAATGCCAGTTTTGTGGAAGAGATTTGAATATGAGACATACCGAACTAAGATTGGAGATGAATCCAAAAAAATTGTATTGAAGGAGAGTGAATTTCCCTACCTTGAGTTTATGACCAGGTTCCGTACTATAATTTATCCACATATCCAACATTTTCATGGTGCAAGATGGAAAGCTAAACAGTTTCGTGACTCCAAAAATTGTTTTCCACCTAGTTGTATTCTTTCAGTTGTAGATTTCTCTGAGAACTATACATTCTCCCCTCAATTAGAGCTTCAAGCTCAATATTATCATTCTGACCAAGTTGTAATATTTGTGCAAGTGAACTATAGACACGCATAATTTGATTTGGATGAGGTAGAAAGTACCAATCCAAATGAACGCATTATCATCAAGGAGGTTCATTTCTATATCAATGATGATAAGGTTCATGATAGGAGCTATGTGGCTCATTGTTTTGCAATGTA
>MU224404.1:1471422-1485773 GCA_018584345.1 Thuja plicata | reverse complement strand
TATATTTCAAATAATATAATTTAAACTTAGATGTATTTTGTTTAAACTGATAGTTCATAAATTTACAGGTAACATGATAGAGAATTCAAAGAAATTTTTTAAATGGTGTACAAATTACTTTTCTATTCGGGACACCAAATAAAACAAACATTATTTTTGGGAAGTGAAAGGTAATCTATAGTTTGTAGGAAAAATATAAATTAAAATTTAATTTCGTATTCATCTATGTTATCATAATTGTTGATCTAAATATGTACAACTTTCATTTCGTATTTGTAACAGATATAGATCGATCTAATCCTTACAATTGTCAAAGGATTGTTGGTATTAGAATTTTACATCAATTGATGAGTACCAGACAACACAAGTCTCTATTGATTCAAGTAAGAGAAAAATCATGTTTCTGTGTTGACTGCGTTGAGGATAATTCAATGAGTCAATGTGAGAATATTGCAAATGGATATGTTTCACGATGGGATATGAAGGAGTTAATCAGAATGCATCCTTATAAAGATGATGACATTGACATAAACATTCATGATCCTATATATTTAGTTGATTATGAGCATGTTTTTTATCTGGTTGTTACAGGTGTGTGCACATGTACATGATCTTTTATTTAAATTTAATTTATTGTACTTTTGATTTGAATTTAATATCTAATCTGCATTTGTATCTGGGTGATATTTTTGCTGTGGCTGTGGATCCTAACAATGCTGAAAGTGTAGATTATTATCTACTAAGATGCACGAAAGCAAAATACAGATTGCCAGAAGAAATTGTAGATGGTGGTGGATAGTCATATCCGACTGGTTCAGTTGTTATTGAAGGAAAATATTATTAGCAAGTAAAGATAGACATAAATGGTGTTCAATTCATTGAATATATGTCTGGTCAAAAAGTTCTACATTACAGTCACTTGGTTATAGCAACAAATTTGCAATTGGAGACATTGCAAAAAAGAGGATGTGGCAATCAAAAGTGGAGGTTGCCTATTGAAGAACATGAAATTTTTTTGGAGATAATAAAAGACAGAGAGGATCTAGACTATATGTATCAGGAGCTTTAGGATAAAATTCTTTTTGTATCTCTCGTACTTTCATATTTGAACTCTATAGTTTGAACTCTTACTTAATGTATTAAATATTGGATATATGCTATTGAACGCTACAATTGAACTCTATAGTTATGCATGCTTGGTATATTGTGTATTCTTTTATAATGTATATTTTGATGGTTCAATGGATTTATAATATAGCTTTAATGTATGTTGTTCTGATTAAGTAAAAGAAGGATTTGAAAGGTCCCGAAACCTTGTACAAAAGATTAGAAGATATACAAAGATGATCAACGTTCAAGGAGAATCAAACCAAAAAGAAACAGGGGCCCTCAGCCTTACAACGAGCATCACACATAGAACAGAACAAAAAAAGACAAAACAACAAAAAAAGATAGCACAAAAGACAGCCCGAAAGAAAGAGACAACTAGGAGTTATCCCTCAGATCTTTCGCTGCTCTGCTAGAAGTTCCATGTTTCCAACTGAGATCTTCAGATCTTCAAGTTCTGTACCTTTTTTCTTCAGGCTAGCACAGGTTCTCGCACCCTCTTTTGAATCTTTACTGTCTTCCCCTCTGTTAGTCTCCATTTTCTCAATGATATTTTTACTGTGATCGGTAGAAGCTTTAAGAATGTTAAAGCTTTGATCACTTATATTTTTCAAGGTATTCTCCATTTTTTCAACTTTATCCTCCATAATAGAAATTATGGCTTCATGTCTGTTTTCCTCAACTTCTTTACTCGTGTTATTTAATTTATCTTTCATTGCCAACACTGTTCCTCCCAGCTCCCCGAAAGCTTCCCCTTTTTGCACAGCTTACATCCACTCTTCCAAGAAAGAGGCCATAGGTTTCTCACCAAATGTAGCTGCCTTAATCATATTCACCATTTTACCTTGCTCTTTAATTTCCACTTTCATGGAAACACAGTCTTGGGCTAAGGTAGCCATAAATTTTCCAAAAGAAAGGATGCAATCTTTATGTTCCTGATCAATGTTCAACCTATCCTTCTTGTTTCTTTTGTCATTATTGATCTCAATTTTATCTGCACCTTCCATCTTATTATCTTGAGTGTCCACCCAAACAAAATTTATGCCCTTTTCCCTACCACTGTAATCCAGAGTATCCCCTTTTTTGTCATCATTTTTAGTCTTCTTCCTCTTTACAATCACCAGAATTTAATTTTCCTCCTCGTCCGAAGACTCCATAATACCCTTATTTTGGGCATTATCCATCTCCTTTTTGACAAGAGAGATTTTCTTCTTGATAAAAGGAAGTTTTATTTTACCACCTTTCCGAGTGATTTCTTCATCCCTAGTCTTAGTTTCTTCAAGTTCAAACTCCTCATCCGAGCCATCCCACCTCTGATTATTTATAGGGTTCTTGCTCGAAGAGCTCCCTTTCACATTCCCCTTCCTTTTAGGAGTATTCTTAATTTCATCTTCAGTATCAACATTGAACTTGTCTCCTGAGTATCTTCATCACCTAGAGTATTGCCTTTGAGAATCGGTCTTTCAACGTTTTTCATTTTAAGATTTCTGTAAATCAATACCATTA
Organism: Thuja plicata; assembly: GCA_018584345.1. Taxonomy (NCBI): domain Eukaryota; kingdom Viridiplantae; phylum Streptophyta; class Pinopsida; order Cupressales; family Cupressaceae; genus Thuja; species Thuja plicata. The sequence continues at coordinate 1,483,160 of MU224404.1, read as the reverse complement.
ACCCTTGATGTAACCCATGATCACTAAGAGGGTTGAATTCTGAGTCTTTTTCATGGTTTAGTTCAAATAACTCATAAGATAAAATGACATACTTATCTTCTTATCATGCCTAAAATGGATTAAGATTACAAAATGGTGCCCATAGGCTCTACAAATTTTTTTGTCTAAAGTTAAATAACTGATAGAAGCATACAAAATGAATCTCCATGGACACCCATTAATGGGACTAGGAGGGTGCAACCTCCGGACCTGGTGGAACCTAGACAATTGATTAACTGGCAACCCCCATCCCCCAGATGGGTCAAAATAAACTTTGATGGCACCTCACGTGGCAACCTGGGAATCTCAAGGATAGGGTATGTGGCCCGAGATGACAAGGGTGAGATTTTGGCCTTAGGAGCCAAAAGGTTGCGAAATGAGACTAATAATGAGGCCGAATGTTTGGTGGCAGTGGAGGCCATTCTAATGGAAAGAAGATTACAGATTAGAAGGATCCACCTGGAAGGGGATTCTCTCCTAGTGACAAATGGGATTGCGAAAGGCCAAATGGATACCTGGTATTTGAATAGACACATTAGGTGAATCAGGAACTTGGTAAGAGAATTTGAAGACTTCAAAGTTCACAGGTGCCTAGAGTGGCAAATGAATTGGTGGATAAACTGTCAAATATTGGAGCCAATGACTCTCTTGAAAACAAGTTTGAATTATTTGAAGATTAATGACTTGAAGCATAGAGGCCACTTAAACAACCAAAATTGGAAACCTTGGTGGCAGACTGATGAATCTTGCAAAAGCTACAGAATGAAGTGTCATTCCATCACCCACGTGGTAGCTTTGCACACTCCGAAGAATGGAAATGATGCCAAGTAGGATGAGTGTGAACAAAACCTTTTCAAATCTCACAATTGAGATCTCCCATCAAAGGAAGGCTGGGATAGTACAAGGGGATTAATAATAAATGATGGAAGGATGACGACATGATGAAAGCATCCCCGGTGTCTAGAGTCTTTGAAAGAAAGTTTAGAAACCACCCGTGATGAAGGTAATACACAATTTGTGTATCAGCAGAAACCACTGGTTAAAATGGAAGCTAATTTCTCCCTTTCCACCAATGGCCAAATCCCTGCTTTCGAAGGACCCATCACTATGAACCGATTGAGCCACATTTTCATGGAGGACGGGGAAGATTTATAGTATGCAATTAGGGATATATTTAGGGAGCATTATCTACAGTCTGGGTGGAGACCAAGAACAAACTTGGATATTTCATCCCTGTTTGTGGGCCTCGGGCTCATGGTGGCAGAGTCAAAAGAGGAGGTGCGATGGGTGGTCCAACATTATTTGGTTATTAAATGGGCAGAAGGAGTGAAGGATATCATTCAATAGGCAGAGGTAGGGTTGGTTCTGAGGATGGGTGATGCTCTGCTCCGAATGGTAGGCCACGGTAGCAAAGGCCTACAAACCTTGGCTCTATGGTCGACTGCTTTCCCTGAGGATGTACACCTAGCATGAGCCTTGAGCCGGTGGAAAGAACTTGTGGTAGCCTTGGAGAAGAGGAAGATGGAGGTGAAGGAGATGCTGGAGGCCAACCTTGTGGGAGACCGAAAAAAGAAGTAGACACCCATCAAGTCTGCATTGCCTGTCGGAGAGGACGGGTGGCCACAAACCCGATGCCAGTTGCCAGCAACCAGAAAAGCAAAAATTGCCAAAGCTGCCCGGAAGGCTAGAGAAGAGGAGAATACATGAATGAGTAGGAGGGTTGAGGCAAGGAGAAATGTCAAGGCACTGGTGGAAGAAGGTGGCGTAGTTGACAATTTTACCAAAGAACAGGCTGCCAAGTGGTTCAGCTAGTGGGTCCATGGTTTCTTTTTGTTTTTTCTGTTGATAGAAAAACTTTTGGTTTGGTATTTTGGGTCTTTTTGTTTGCTAGTGCATAGCTGATCCTAGGTGATGAAATCACAATGCAATGTTTTATGCATTTTTTATCCGACAGCCAATGATGGCAAATGTAATCTTCTTACTTATCAATGAAATCAAATATTATCGATTAAAAAAAATCTCTACAGACGACTAATATTGTTAGGGCTTATAAAGCCACCTACCTTCTTAACCAATCTTGCAGCCTTAGTGTCATCCTCAGAAAATTTGGCCTAAGCCTTATTTGAATAGCTCTGGTCCTGGTAGAATTTCGTACCCTTCTAGGGTAAATTTGTGGCCTCTACAATAAGGTCTTCATTAATGTCAATCCACACATTATTGAAGTGAATTTTTCCATTCTTCCAATTCCTCATGAAGAAATTTGAAACCATTGGGTCCCGGCCTTGGAGTTTCTCCATATACCTTGCGAAGCTATCCTTCTAGAGGATATCCCAGATAGACTCATTTTACTTCCATTCTTTACAGCTTGAGGGTTCATCTCTTTTTTTTCTTGCCTCCCATATAGCAATTTTCGATCTGGTTTTTTTCTTGTTCTGTTTTTCTTTTTGCCCAAACTTCAAACTTAATACTCTTGTGCGTAGTGACCTAGAATCCATGTGAAATGCTATTATGAAGGAAGATGGCATCAATAGATATGACCTTCCCATTACTAATACTTATACAGCTTGTGTTTTGCTTCATCATTATTTAAAAGTTTCTCACTTCTTTGATTTTCATGGATCTTCTCCATAAGAATTAATGATTTCAAATCATATGGAATATTGGTCTCTTTTAGCCAAGTTATATTATCATTATTGCATGCATAGTTGGCCGCCCAGCCAATAGCCCCATTGCCTTCATGGTACACATGGGTTATAACACAATTTGTTAAAGACTTTATAATATCCTTAGTGTTTTTAATGATATTATCTATCGACCAAGAGGGAGTCAATATCTCATTAAGGTTTTTTATTATGTTCAAAGAATCCCCTTCGAGCTAGTTTTTTTTTATTTATAATTGAGATCCTTAGCTAAGATTAGGCCATGTAAAGTAGCCATAGCTTCAACCACATGATTATTTTGGATCCCTAAAGTTATCATTCTTACAACTTTGCATATTCCCATTTCATCACGGATCACCACACCACCTCCTGCAGTTTCGAGATTACCCTTTGAGGCACCATCAAAATTGATCTTCATCCAGCCCATAGGAGGGGCCTCCCAATGAGCATTATCCCTAGGATTAGGATGAGTTTCATAGTTAGTGTGAATGCACCATTTCTTCAGAGCAACTGAATCCTTTTCCATTTCAGAGTTGTCTTTGATTTCAAGAATCTTGTAATTTTTAGATATCATACATTTAACTTTTCTATACAATATCTTTGGACTAATAGCCTTGTCTCTAAATATTCTATCATTCCTCTCTTTCCAAATAGCCCAAGTGATATGGGGCAGAGCAATTTGCCAAATTATTTTAATATATTTATTCTTACTGTTGATGTCCCAAGAGCTGAACATACTCAACATATCATGAGGGAAAACCCAATCAATATTGAAAGATTTCAGAATCAAGGCCCATAGTTTAGCAGAATAGGAGCAATGGATAAATAGATGGTTGACCATTTCTTCCTCTTTCCTGCATAAGAGGTACATATTAGGCAAATACATACCTCTGATTTTGAGATTATCAATTGTAAGGATTTTATTTTGGATCATCATCCAAAAGAAAATGTTAATTTTTCAAGTAAGGCCTTTGATCCAAGCTTTAGCCCATATAGGAGTTTCCATGTTGTTGTAATTCATATAGTAGGCTCATCCCACAGTAAATTTTCCACTAAGGGTACCTTTCCAAACCATGACATCTTCTTCCTTACATAAGGTGACAACATTCAATTTTTTATTAAGAGAAATAAGGACAGGGTCAATAGAGGAGAGATCCCTCCATTGGCCATCCACCCAATAATCTTTAACTTTAGAACCATATCTAAAATTACATATTTCAACAAAAGGTCCCCATTGAATTTTTTTAGCAAGAGTAGAGTCACCCATCCATAAATCATTCCAGGAATCAATTTAATCACCTTTCCCAATTTTCCACTTGACTCCTTTTTTGAGAATGTATTTAGCCTTAGTAACATTTTTCAAAATACAAGACCCAACCATGTTATCTTCAGCATCCAGAAAGACATTAAGAGAGGGAGCATTCCTTTTGTATTTATTGTGCCATATTATACTCCATTCTTCTTTTGAAGAATACCCTCTCCAACCTAGTTTAGCAAGTAAAGAAGCATTCAAGCTTTTAATTCTCCTAATGCCAAGCCCGCCTTTGTTCTTAGGAGTGCAGACTTTCTCCCAAGAGATCAGAGAGTATCTCTTAGATTTTTCAACCCGAGTCCAGAGAAAATTCTTTTGAATTTTTTCAATTGCCTCAACATATTTATTGGGAATTTTGAACATGCCGAGGGCATAAATCAAGATGCTTTGGAGAAATGACTACAAAAGAAGAACTTTACCAGCTTGAATAAGAAGAGCCCCTTTCCATCCAACAAGTTGCTTGTGAAATTTGTCCTCTAAAGATCTCCAGAAGGCCTTAGGGGGGATAAGACCAAGAGGAAGACCCAGATAGGTAGCAAGAAGCTGACCAATTTAACATCCCATAATTATGCTGATTTGACCTTGTCTGTAATCTGGGGTATTGATGAAATAGATATGGATTTTATTCCAGTTGATAGATTGACCAGTAGCCTTGTTGTAGTTAATGAGGATATTTTTGAGATTTCAAGCTTCAGAAATGGTAGCTTCTCCCATAAAAATGGAGTCATCGACAAATTGCTGGTGTGAACAAACTTGATTAGAGGAAGAGGGTCTAAGGCCTTCCAAATCACCTTTTTGAACAGTACTGTCAATATATCTGCCTAAGCATTCTGCCATAATAAAAAATAAAATAGGGGAAAGAGGATCACCCTGTCTAAGACCCCTTGAAGATTTAAAAAAAGGAGAAGGAGATCCACTGACCAAAACAGAAAAGGAAGGAGCAGAAATGAGCTGCATTATAATCTTAGAGAAATTAGAGCTAAAACCAAAAGCTGAGAGAGTCTTCTGAATCATAGCCCAATTAAATCTATCATAGGCCTTGGAAAGATCAATCTTTAATATGAACCCTTGTTTCCTTTCCATAGTCAAAGAATGAATATTCTCATGGACAGTAATAATAAAATCTAATATCTGTCTGCTGGTGACAAATCTAGTTTGTTGCTGAGAAATGATTTTTGAGAGGAGATTCAAAATTATAGAGGTGACCACCTTAGAAATGAATTTATAAGAGGAATTACAAAGACTTATAGGCCTGAAGAGATCCATAGAATCAGCTCCAGCCATGAGATTTCAGGAATAAGGGCAATAAAAGTACCATTTATCTCTTTAAGAATACTTTTAGATCCAAAGAACTCTTTAACAACATCAAAAACATCCTTGTGAATAATATTCTAGAATTGATGGAAGAAAAACATTGGGAATCCATCAAGGCTAGGGGATTTAGAACCTTCAAAGGAGAATACCGCCTTTTTGATTTCCTCATTAGTAGGGACAACACAAAGATTCTTGTTATCAATGTCATTAATAATGTTGGGAATTCCATCCAGAATATCCTACTGCAGAATCTGGTTCAGATTATTATCCTTAGACAACAACGAGGAGAAGTAAGCTTTAACTTCCTTGGTAATATCCTCCTCCTTATCCAAAACTCTCCCATTAGCCTCTATATTATATTGGTTGTTTTATGCTTGAGAGCAGTCATATGAAAAAAATTAGAGTTTCTGTCCCCTTCTTTCAGCCAGGTAATACAAGATCTTTGTCTCCAAAAAATTTCTTCCTTATGCACTATGTCATGATATTTAACCAAAATTTTATTCTCTGTATCTTTGGTGATATTAGTATAACCAGTCAGTTGAATAGAATATTGAACATCCTTAAGTTCCATCAAAATTTTAGCCTTGGAGGAGAAAATGTTCCCAAAAGTTTCCTTATTCCAAGTCTTAATTTTCTCTTTAACATTTTTTTAACTTATAAGTTAATCTATACATAACAGTACCCTCAATTTTAATCTGCCACCACTCATTGATTTTATTGCTTAAATCCAGATGAGTAATCCACATTTTCTGAAAGCGAAAAGGGAAATTCCTTTTCTTAGATATCAGGTCAGCAATGAAGGAAATAGGGTAATGGTCTGACCCAGCTCTAATAGAAGCAGATAAAGAACAGTCATAATGCTGATACCAATTATCAGAGATGGGGGCACAATCAAGTTTTACTTGGATAAGACCATCACCTTCTCTTCGATTGGTCCAAGTATAGTTGACACCTTGAAGATCAACACCAGTGAGAGCTTGTCTTGTAATAAAGTTCATCAGATCAATTCTTCTCTCCAGGTTAGGTTGACTTCCTCTAACTTTCTCAGTTTCTTTGGGAGGAGTATTAAAATCTCCCATAATAATCCAAGTATCATTAGCAAAATAATTCTTTACCTGATCAAGTCTGCTCCAAAAAGTTCTCCCATTTTTAGTGTTGGGTGCATATATATTTGTAAGAATCCAGGTGGTACCATCCTGAATATGCTAAAATATGAAAGTGGCCATATTTTTAACCTGAATAATGATATCCCCTTTAATGAAAACAATATTTCGTATAGTTACTATGCCTCTAGAGGCTCCATCTGAACTTCCACCACATATATTAGGATTTTTGAAAAACTTTAGAGTTTCCACTTTATCCTTAGACATTTTTTGTCTCTTGAATCAAAACAATATCTGGTCTATTGTCTCTAATCATATTTCTAATAAGGTCCTTCTTGTGGGGATTATTTAATCCCTAGATATTCCAAGATATTATCTTCATTTCTTTTTGGTGATTCCCACCTGGGTGATGGTTTTTTGAGTACCATCCGCTATATTTCTTGCTGCCTCCTAATTTCTTTTCCTTGAGCTTGGTGGCCTTCCTGGTGGAGAAAGATGACTCCCTCCAACATCAGTTTGATTTCCTTTGTTTTTTTTTTTGGGGTTTTGCTACCACTCCCTTTTTCCTTTGGTTTTCTCAACCACGGTGAACGAGACCTCTTTTTCATCTATTTCCAGCACCCTGTCAATTTCTTCCTGGTCTCCCCGCCTAGGCTTTGTTTCTTCATTTTCCTTTAGCTTGGGAGTTATATTCTGAGTCATGTCAAATAATCATGGTCCCAACACTATATCTTGTTGGGCATCTACGAAATCGTTGTTCCTAGTATTGATATTCGATTCTCCTTGTTGCCTGTTATGTTTCTCATCCTCTTGAGTTGTTGACTGATCATCCTCCAGATACATATGACTATTGATCTACTGATTAATCAGATCAACCTGCTCATTATCAAAAGTATCCAGAACAAAATCCCTTAGCTACTTTATCTCATTATCTGTTCTTCAGGCTCCAAGTTTACATTGGCTGTAACCTATGGTTGGTGTTTATACTAGTCCATATTGTTTTCCTTTTTGTCCATGGAATGTTCATTATTTTCAACTTTATCCTCTTTGTTCTTCGAATCAGAGCTTAAAACCCCTTACGGGCATTCTTCATTCTTACCTACAAGTTTCCATACCTTTTTCTGCTGGGTTTTCTTTACAATGTTAGTGGGACATTTTTTTGCCCAATGACCAGCCTTTTTACATCTAAAGCAAGCAAAAGGGATTGATCCATATTCAAGTTTTTGAATCCATTTCCCAAGTTTTGACTCCATTTCTATTTCCTCTGGCATATCAGCCTCGAGAACTATACCAACACAAATTATTGCATGCATTAACCTTCTTCTTGACACAGTGACAGGATCTATAGATAACAGTTCCCCAAATGAACTAGCTATGCCCACAAAGACATCTTCACTCCAATACTCAAGGGGCAGTCCAGGGAGTTTTACCCAAATAAGGATTTGAACTATAAAATCCTTATTTAGGACCATATTTGGATACCATTTCTGTAAAACCATAGTACTTCTTCCTATACTCCACGTTCCACCACTAATGGTTTGTTTCTTGTCTTCTTCGCATTAAAAAAAGAAGGAAATATATCCTTTGTTCATAGCTACAACATCCACTTGTCCTTTTAGATTCCATTTTTGTCAACAAAAGCTCTGATAACTTCACTATTAGGTCTAATCCCAATAAACCGACCAACAAGAGAGTTTTCCATTTTTTTAATGTTATGGTCAATGATTTGATCGGGAATAGCAATCACATATTTCCCTTTAGAGAGTTTTGATATATTTCTTACAGGTGGATAAATAGATTTACCTGAGGGTTTGATTCCAAAGAGAGAATACCATTTTTCTATCTCTTTTCCATTTATGGGTCCCCCACCTGAGTCCCCGCTATCTTCTCCAGCTGGGCCCTCTTATTTTTTCTTCTCATTATCATCACTCCCTAAATCTGCAGAGATTCGCTCTGTCACCAAGGCTCCTGCAGCACCAGTGCAGACATTTCCCACTGAGGAATTTGAAATCTGGTTTTCCGCCCTAAAGTCGCCACTCCCGCTCCCGCTCGCCATCATTCCACTCACTTTAATGTATGTTGTTATATATTTATGTGTTAATGTGTATGCTTTGATACCTCCCCTTAAGAATTATTTTAAATTACTTAAATGAAAAATTGAATAGATTAGTTAATTGTATTTTAATGGTTCAATGAGTTTATTATATAGCTTTTATGTATGTTGCTATAGATTTTATGTTTTGATGTGTATGTTTTTATACCTCCCCTTAAGACATCCCCTTTTAAATTACTTTAAATTACTTACATGACAAATTGAATAGCTTAGTTAATTGAATGTTAATGGTTCAATGAGTTTATTATATAGCTTTTATGTATGTTGTTATAGATTTATGTGTTAATGCGTGTGTTTTTATACCTCCCCTTAAGACATCCCCTTTTAAATTACTTTAAATTACTTACATGACAAATTGAATAGATTAGTTAATTGTATTTTAATGGTTCAATGAGTTTATTATATAGCTTTTATGTATGTTATTATAGATTTTATGTTTTGATGTGTATGTTTTTATACCTCCCCTTAAGACATCCCCTTTTAAATTACTTTAAATCACTTACATGACAAATTGAATAGCTTAGTTAATTAAATATTAATGGTTCAATGAGTTTATTATATAGCTTTTATGTATGTTGTTATAGATTTGTGTTAATGTGTATGTTTTTATACCTCCCCTTAAGACATCCCCTTTTAAATTACTTACATGACAAATTGAATAGCTTAGTTAATTGAATATTAATGGTTCAATGAGTTCATTATATAGCTTTTATGTATGTTGTTATAAATTTATGTTTTGATGTGTATGTTTTTATACCTCCCCTTAAGACAATTTGAATAAATTAGTTACTTACATAAAAATAACTCTAAAATATGAAATAACTCATTCATATATGAAATGTTTAAAAGTAACATGTATTTAACTCATTCACATGTATTTAACATACATACATATATGAAATGACTAAAATGGACATGTATATATGTAATGTCTAAAATATGAAATAACTCATTCACATGTATTTAACATACATACATATATGAAATGATGATAATGAACATGTATATATGTAATGTCTAAAATATGAAATAACTCATTCACATGTATAACATACATACATATATGAAATGACAAAAATGAACATGTTTATATGTAATGTCTAAAATATGAAATAACTCATTCACATGTATAACATACATACATATATGAAATGACGAAAATGAACATGTATATATGTAATGTCTAAAATATGAAATAACATACCAATATATAACATGTAAATGTATAGGTCTGAAATAACATGTATATGAAATGTCTAGAATATAGATGTTTCTGAAATAACATGTATGTATATGAAATGTCTACAATATATCTGTGAAACATGAAATATGTAAAGTAGCATATGTGTTCAACTAGGACCATATCCTGATCTGTGACCTGATGATGGTCCACCTCCTCCTAATCTTTGTGTGCAATAAAAGAAATATATGTGTCATGCATACACACATGTATAATAAACTAAATACTTATAATCATAGAAAAATTAAGTTTGAAAAAATATATAAATTTACCTGTCTGTCATGATGCACAGGATCGCCAGGAGTCTGTAAATCTCCATATCCACGCTCCATACTGTCCAGAATACTCTGGAGAATTTTAATTCAAATTATTTATGTCAATTACATGTGTAAGTTTTATAAATACATCAAAATTTAAATAAATATATACCGTAGCAGCATGTAATGTTCTCCCAATATCGCTCAACTCTGAATCATGTAAGTCTACATCATCGAGATCAATCTCCTCATGTAAGGACACCTCTGAGGGATCAATCTGATCATCTGTAAGCAAGCTGGTAAAAATTTGATGTACTAGACATGATGAAGTGGCCTGGGTACACTGGTGAGCTGCATCCTCGTCAACTTCAGTCTGCTGAGGAGCTGTAGGTGGTGCAAAAATATCCTCCTATCTTTGTGCACCCTAAGAACCTAACCCAGTAGATCTACTGGGAATGGTGGGGATAAATGTTGGGACATCCTTGAGAGGAACCCCATCGATAATCTGTATAGCATGGTATGCGCAAAGTATATCACTAGCTAAATATGCGCTCGTACGACGCAACTGGTCCAAATCTGATATAGCTGCAACCTCAAAGGGAGATGGTATATCTACTATAAGGTATGGATCATCACTAGAGGATGTATCCTGTGTAGGTGGAGGAACACCGGAATGGTATTGCAACATGTATCTCCCTAAATGATCATATGACATCTCATGAACCTATGTCACGATACTCACGATACTAGAAAATACATCTGTCTTGATCCTGTCATCAGGTATAGTCTGTCCTGCAGCTTCCATTTCCAAACCTTTTGGTATGACCAAAAGATTTGGACCCACCTTTTCTCGCTTATTGGTAGGAATTGGGGCATTAGGCCTTCTGAATCTATCTGATAATATCCCCCTCCCCTGCCCAACATGACCGGGATAATCTGTGTAATCAACATCATGATGCAAATGAAATTATGCAAATAATTGTTTGTAGAAATATAGTGGAAGCTCATCCTTCTAGGGCCACCTATGATGAGAAGCCAACAATAGAGGATATATAAATGGTGCAACAAGGTCATCCTCACACTGAGTAGTCATATAACCTATGACCTGCACTTTGTCTCGGTAATGAGGAAACATGGTCTTCACCATAGCGGTGGAGACCTCTAAATCAACCTGTCTATACTTCACAGTGCTAGTAACGCTACGGGAGAGATAAGTATAGAATGTATCAATAGATATACTATCATAAGGGTTGTATGATTGAACTGTGTCAAACATATGAACCAGGTCCTCTCTAATGATCTTCACCCTATCCCTATTAGGGAGGGTGGTGGATGAATGGATCCCCTGATCAAGAACCTCAATAGCTCATGTCAATCAATCTATGGTACTAGCGAATAAATGCTCCCTACCCTCTCTAGAATTAGTAGATCTATGAGAAGAGCAGTCACTACCACCCCCTATACATTAGCATCTCAAGAATCTATAGGTGATGCCCCTCTACCCGATGCCATGTGATAGAAAAGATAGATGTATATGCTCGAAAGTATAAACAAGAATATATGTCTAGATCTATGCACATGTACATGGTCCAATTCTAATTTAATTATATATTTTTAAACACATGTGTTACAAATAAATAAACTAGAAAACACTTGAATGCATATACATTTGAAAGAAAAATGATTTAAAATCATATATA
>MU224404.1:1408624-1448680 GCA_018584345.1 Thuja plicata | reverse complement strand
CTTGTAAAACGCCGAAGAGCAAGAGCAGTAGGGTTTCGAAGGCACGCGGACGGAGGAAAACGAAAACGCGGATGTCAAACGGAATAAAAACGCCCACGCGGACCCGACGACTTAGTTAAATTGGAATTCGAAAATGGGCATGCGAAGATGGTATTCCAATTCCACCTTTTCAAGTGGAAGATGGAATGCCCGTTTTTTTGGTCAAATTGGAATATTGAAATTCCAATTCCATCTTTCAAGTCGACCACAAACAGTGGATACCGTATTCTGAATACGGAATGCAAGAATTGCGGCCGATATGCCGTGGTCCAAACGGGCCCTAGAGTACTCACTTACAAAAAGTAAAGAATAATAACGAATATTTTTTGAGATAGACAGAATAAGAAAACTCACCTCACAAAAAGTAAAGAACATTTTTTAGATAAGCCACAATAATGAGAACTCACTTGATAAGAAGTAAGGAATATTTTTTAGATGGCCAGAATCACAAGAACTCACTGGACAAGAATTAAAAAAAATATTTTTGAGATGGCCAGAATAACGCTAAGTAAATTAAATTCAGAAAGAATGCAGGGGAGCCGAGCGTGCCTCAAACAGTATTCAAATAACAGCCATGGGATGCAAGCAAATCGATGACGATCCTTATTTTTCCCTTACTGTTGAAGAAAGATGTTTGGATTTTTTCCTCTACGGTATTCAAACCAGAGCCACAGGATGAGAGCAAATCGAGGGCATATATGGAATGCTCAGTTTAAAAAAGCATGTATGGATTTTTCCCTGTTACCGTTTGAAAAAATCACCATTTTTCTCAATGGTACTCAAACCAGAGCCACGGGATAGAAGCAAGTCGAGGGCATATATGGAATGCTCAAGCATGTATTGATTTTTCCTTGTTGCTCTGGATTTTGTTCTCAACGGTACTCAAACCAGAGCCATCAGATGAGAACAAATCAAGGGCATACATGGAATGATCGTTTATTTTTTCCATATAACCGTTTAAAAAAACACCATTTCACTTTCTATTTATGGGCAGTTTATTTGGAAGCAAGGCACATTGTTTCCTATTCTATTTTCTTTTTGGTTTTGTTTGCCTTCCATTGTCATTCTGGCATGACCATGCCTCCTTTTATGTTTTTATTTAGTTTTTGTGGTTTGGATTTTTTCTTTTCAGTTTTTCCACTGTATTTTGTATATTTTTGGCTGCATTTTGAATGGGGCAACAGTGAGGGAGAGCTTACGTTGAGATGTATTTCCTCTAATATGCAAGGAGGAATCAGCAGCATCATATCCTTCTCAGTACAGTGCCGTGAAATTCAATTCAGGTAATCATTTGATTGTTTTAAGATGTTTTTGCAATAGTTGATTGATCTTGAAAAATTAATCTATTGCGTACAAGTAAGGCATACAAGTCAGGGTACTTTAGTACAGCCTATTATTGTAGCCTGGCTACTCTACAGGGAATTATATTTGCATTCTATGTAATCTCTTTTATTTTGCCTCATTTTTCCACATTTTTGAATTTTTCCTTTTGTTCCTTAGAGTTGGGTATATTTCTGCCAATTTTTTTTTGGCTTATCTCAGTGATGTTCCATTCCTTGCTTGAATTACATAATAGTTTACTGAAAAGAAATTGCCAAGTGTTTGTAATCATTGCTTGTTTTTAGTTTCTTCTCACTTGGGTTATGAAGCCACCAAGTGCAGAACGGAGGATAGCATGCATGATTGTAGGCATATTTAACTTTTTTGTTTCATGTACTTTAACTTTGTTGACGATGCTGCAACTAGTCCTCTGTGTCTTTTCTGAATGAACTGGATAGTCTGGCTACTTTGCAGGAGGATTATCTTTTTTTATGTTACCTCTTTTTTTCTCACATTTTTTGGATTTCCTTTTGTTCCTTAGAGTTAGGGATATTTCTGTCATGTTTTTTCTTATCTCAGTGATGTTCTATTCTTCTGCTTGAGGTTCTTGTTATATTATATAATAGTTTAGTTAAAAGGAAATTGTAAGTGTTTGTAAACATTGCTTGTTTTCACTTTCTTCTCGCTTGGGTTATGAAGCCACCAATTGCAGAATAGCATGCATGATTGTAGGTTTAGTAAACTTTTTTTTAAATGCACTTTAACTTTGTTGACTATGTTGTAGCTAGTCTTCTATGTTTTTCTTGAATGTACTGGATAGTCTTTTCAATACAAGTAACCATTTCTAATGTCTACTATAAAACCTCAATATTGTTGAAAATAATATGGAGACAACAATTATAGTCTGGCTATTTTGCAAGATGATTATCTGTTTTGTGTCGCCTCTTTTTTTTCACATTTTCCAGATTTCCTTTTGTTCCTTAGAGTTGGGGATATTTCTGTCAAGTTTTTGCTTATCTCAGTGATGTTACATTCTTCTGCTCAATGTTTTTGTTAAATTATATAACAATTTAGTTAAAAGGAGATTGCAAGTGTTTGTAAACATTGCTTGTTTTCAGCTTCTTCTCACTTAGATTATGAAGCCACCAAGTGCAAAACAACAGATGTTACATTCTTCTGCTTGATGTTTTTGTTAAATTATATAACAGTTTAGTTAAAAAGAGATTGCAAGTGTCTGTAAACATTGCTTGTTTTTAGTTTCTTCTCACTTAGATTATGAGGCCACCAAGTGCAGAACAGTGAATAGCATGCATGATTGTAGGTGTATTTAACTTTTTTTTTTCATGCACTTTAACTTTGTTGTCTATGCTGTAGCTAGTCCTCTACGTCTTTCTTGAATGTACTGGATAGTCTATTCAATACTAGTCACAATTTTTAATGTCTACCATATAACCTCAATATTGTTGAAAATAATATAGAGACAACAATATCTTCCTAAATTTCCTAGCCTGTTTGCAATTTATCTAATGCATGTAAGAGTTTTTCTGTTTTGTAAGATATCTGTTGAAATCTCTTAATTCGATTAATTTAGTTTATGACCTGTAGCTTTTTGCGTTTCCAGCTCTTCTTTCATTCATGTTGTGGGGCACTGTCTTCCATGACAATCCTTTTGCATTGCATTTTAATCAATCTTTGCAGTTTTTCTTCAAGTTTGCTACTATTGTTTTTGTCTAATAAAATATTGACCAGGAAAAAAAGTATCTCTCTTTGCAAATGATCAGTTCATAGGGCAGGTCAAATTTAAACAGATACTGCATTGGTGGCTAAGGTATTTCTGAAATAGAAGTGCATGGAAGTGGACATGTATCACCTACTTTGTTGATGAGGACTGTCTAGTTTCCCTATATAATATATGTATTGAAGTGAAATTGATCATTTCATTTTAATACATCTTTATTTGTAACAGAGTGAGAGTGGGTTTGATGCATTTTTCTTTTGTTGTGCAGCAATCTTTTCAAGGAGAATTCTTAATCAAATGTAATATTTTGATGATATTGTTGAGTTTGGGCATCAATTCAAATTTGGGTTGGAGGTTGGGTCAAAGTTAGCACTTCTTATTGCCAAAGTATGCTACAACAGAGATGGACTTCTCATATGCAATGGATACAAGGTATTGTTTCTACCCTCACTACAAGCATGAAAGATAATTTCATGTTTGCATATATATATATATATAAAGTTTTGAAGTTTAAAAATACTTAATTTTGTCTCTGCAAACTTTTTTAGGATATGGAGTTTAAATTATGTAGTCTATAGACTGTGTGCTTCTATTTTCTGTGGTCATATTTTGGTAGCCTCTCTTAATTATTAGACTTTGACATGTCTTCTATATTCATGGATCCTATGCACTGATTGAGAAAGGTTCAAATTAGTGTAAGCTTTATTAATCTAATAGGGTGGAACAATAGATATAACAAGTTAGAACTATTGCGAAGCATTTGCTGGTTGTCTACTGGGGAACTTTCTCATAAATACCTATACCTCACATTATTTACTATCATATTTTGTAGATATTCAGATTAGTTCAATCTAATTAACCTGAAAGAGTCAGTCTTGTTTAGTTTAATTTTGTTCACATTGAGATACTAGAAATAAGCAAAAAGTGATATGACAAAATATTTGTAGGAGCGTATGAATTTAGTACTCAGAAATTTACTAATTTATTATACGAAGGCCTAAACATGTAATAGGTTAACATGAAGACCATTTTATCTTCTTGAGGATTGATTTATTCTTTGGCCAAAAGTGAACCTCCGACATTTTCACACATTGTGATATATTCCAACATATCTTTTCACAGCATGGTTTCTGATATTTTCTTGGAAATATTGTGAGTTTTTCAAAATATCACTGGTTGTCTCTCTGACTGAAAATTTCAACGATATATCAACATGTACTAATATCACAATAAATTAGTTTTCTTGTATTCTTTTTCTAAACTTGTGTCAGGACTGTATTTTTTTATTATTCTTTCCTGGAATCTTAAAAGTATCTTTTAAGATTTACTGCTACCATTATTGAATAGAAGTTACGTCTGTTTCAAGGGATGACAGCAATCATTGCTGTTATGATTTCAATAGTGATCATAGTTGTCTACAGTTGTGAAGAGACTTGGTATAATTGGTTTAGAATACCTTGTGAACAGGGGACATGACTCGTTATTTTTTATTGGAGATTATCACTGTTGCCTTTGATAACTGCAATCACTACTAGCATTATTTATAATTTGTGAGGATAGTTGTTACTAGACAAAACTGTCAAAAGATTCCTTTGACTTTGTCATTATTATTCTATTACAGTTTGTTAGTGCTGTTGTGCTTTCAATAGTGATCATAGTTATCTACAGTTGTGAAGACACTTGGTATAATTGGTTTTAAAACATTTATTAGTGATTATAACTGTTACCTTTGATAACTGCAATCACTACTAGCATTATTTCTAATTCGTGAGGATAGTTGTTACTAGACAAAACTGTCAAAATATTCCTTTGACTTTGTCATTATTATTTCATTACAGTTTGTTAGTGTTGTTGTTGACTTTGCTGTTTTTTATACTTATCAATGGATATTGTTTTTGTTACGTCATATGTACTTTAGTTGTATTATTGAGGTAATTGTTTCAGATCTTTTGTTGTTAGATATCAGCTTTTAATAGTTTTGCATCAGTTGAGAATGTTGTCATCATTATTGTGTTTTGACCTAACTATTCTTCTATCATTTAATCTTCTTACAACCACTGTATTATTGTATATTACTATTGATTTAACCCCACTAATCACCAATGATTGAATATTAATTCCAATTAGATCTAATGCAATAAATAACATATCTGACAAAATATGCAGAAATGAGCAAAATGAACAATCAACACGACAAATCACAATAACTGATTACTTCTCTTATTACTACGGACACTGCACTTACAATCAATTCAGCTTATGAGACTTTTGGAAACATTAGCAGCAATATTATATAATTATTGTGAAGAAATATGAGAAATCTATAGCCAATGGTGCTATAGGAGCCACTTTAGAATTACAAACCTTAGGCACTATATTTCTTTACAGGCACTCAGGTATTCATTTGATTGTTTTAAGACTTTTTGCAACAGTTGATTGATATTGCTAGAAAAAATAATCTATAAATGAATGCATTCAGGTCCTTAAAGGCATACAGGTCAGGCTACTATGCAGCCATTAAACTGCAGCCTGGCAAAATATGCAGAAATGAATTATAAACTCTTGCAAAATGAACAATCAACACAACAAATCACAATAACTGATTACTTCTCTTATTACTACAGACACTGCACTTACAATCAATTTAGCTTATGAGACTTTTGGAAACAATAGCAACAATATTATTATTGTGAAGAAATATGAGAAATCTATAGCCAATGGTGTTATAGGAGCCACCTTAGAATTACAAACCTTAGGCACTATATTTCTTTACAGGCACTCAGGTATTCATTTGATTGTTTTAAGACTTTTTGCAACAGTTGATTGATATTGCTAGAAAAAATAATCTATAAATGAATGCATTCAGGTCCTTAAAGGCATACAAGTCAGGCTACTATGTAGCCATTAAACTGCAGCCTGGATGCTCTGCAGGAGCTAACGCTGCATTCTATGTTATCTCATTTTTCTCACCTTTTTCCTTTTGTTTCTTAGAGTTGGGGGTATTTCTGTCAATCATTTGCTTATCTCAGTGATGTTCTATTCTTCTGCTTGATGGTTTTGTTAGTTAAAAGGAAATTGCAAGTGTTTGTAAACATTGCTTGTTTTCAGTTTCTTCTCACTTGAAACCACCAATTGCAGAACACAACTTAAATAGCTCATTTGGGTTAATCCCACACTTAAAGCTCATTTGGGTTACAACGTAAATCCAACAAGTCAACATCGATGTTCAGATTAGATAGCTCTCACAACTTTCCTCAACCTTGGACCCTAAACATTGAATGCAACACAAATCATATAATGCAACTCTATTGCAATAATCAAGGAAACTTAAATTTCCCTTGCATCGATTAATGAGCCCAACTCATGAGCAAAACTTTCAATTTTTTTTTTTGATAACTTAAAGCTGGGTAGGGCCAGCTCCCATTATATAAAATAAAGAAAAAATCGAGTACCGAAAATGTCATTATACCACAAGGCGGCAACATAATGCTTCATACCCGCCCCTCAAAAAATGGCTCACTAAGACTACTAGTAGCTGCATAGCAGAGACCCATCCTTCTACTAAAGTGAGAAGCATAATTACAGGCAGCTACTTCAAAACTATGTTGCCGATTCGGGTGCGGATATGGACGTAGATGCGAGGTTCGCGTGCGCGGATGCGTGAATTTTTTTTTGGGGGGTTGCGGATGCGTTTATATTTTTAAATATATATATATATATATATATATATATATAATTATATATATACATAATATTATTTATACACTTAAATTATAATATAATTAATATATAATATATTGGTTATCTTTGATCAATATAATACTTGTCAACATATAATAAATAATATATACACTAATAATAATATAATATCTCATCCTCCTTAGATTTCTTCTATAAAGATCGAAATAGATTTTTAATTGTCCATTGTGCAAAGATAGGCGATAAATGTCTCAGCCAATATCGAAGCATTCTTTAGCAGATGGTAATATTGATGAGGCGGCTCAACAGTTTATCCACAACTTTCGCCAAAATCTGCAACTTCAAAGGCTTAATTCACTCATTGCAATAGCAATAGCTCCTCCTGATAATACGAGAAAACTCAGAAAGATTGAAAATTATAATTTAGATTTCAATTTGATAGCCAACAGAGAAAAAGATGTCGATCAGTTCGCGAAGATGTTCGTTCATAAGCAAATTTAGATCAAATGAAAAAATTGAAGCTCCAGATTTGTCCAACCAGAGTGGGCAAATATAAAGATCATGTTACGCTTTTAGTAATTTGTCAGCAACTTTTCTAATTAAATGAAACAGTTTTTTGGTTATGTATATTTGATTTGTAAGCCAGTTTTACGTTATGTATACTTCCACCGTGTGAGGGTCAACTACATCTTTGTGGATGCCTGTTGGAAGCTCATCCCAGGCATCCAGATGCGTGTGGATGCCTCTAGGAGGCATCCCCACGCATCTGGATGCCTGGGATGAGCTTCCGGCAGACACCCACAGGGCATCCGCTCCTGCATCCGCACACATTTGCTCCCTCATTCGCACACATTTGCTCGCTCATCTGGCCCTATCCTGGACGCATCGATGTCTTAGCTTCAAAATAATTCTATGTGATATTAACCAACCACTTAGAAAAACTGACATAGATACACCCGATCCTCTTCTTAACACTTGGTCCTCGAAGATCCTGGCTGGTGGAGGAGCATTGATACGTTCACTCCCTCTCTGCCATTCAGTTACAGTTACCCCTGCGCCCCACCATAGAGCAACCAACCAATCTTAATTCCCCAACGTTTGAGATGATGCTGATATCCCACTGCCCATCGATGCATGCTTAGCAAGATCTTCTGCATCCCTGTTACCTTCTTGATATTATGAGCGCAAGCATTCTCACACTCAATCTTACCCATTTTTGAAGCCTCCTGTCCACAACAGTCTATGATCGGATTGCATTAATTACCACCATGGAATCCCCTTCTAAGTGCACCTTCCGATACCCCATATGCAGAGCTAGTTCTAATCCTTTAATGGTTGTCCGAAATTCAGCTCGATTCTTAGTGCTTTCACCAATGTGTTCGCTCCAAGCGGCCAACTTCTCACCATGATTGTCTCTAGTTACAACTCCAATACCACTGGGGCCAGGATTGCCACATGTGGCCCCATCAAAATTCACCTTCACCCAGCCCTTGTTTGGTATGATAGATGCCTCTCTTGTGAGTCTAGGTATGACAAGGCCTGTGAATCTTCTCGAGATTCTGTCATCCCATGTTGTAAATGTTTTCCACTTGGATAAGCTTGCAGTTGTGTTTACCAGTTCAGTGATGGAATCACAAATTTTCCTAGCTAATGCTTCTCTCGACATTGATTCGTTTTGGAAAATTCGCCTATTTCGCTCTTTCCATAATTCCCAGATTATCATAGATGGGGAAAACTGCCAAATGCTGGAGAAAATACTCTTTTTCATGTATGCTGGCCACATCCCAAACCATTCCTCCATGTCTGTGGTCTTGGAGAGCTCCAGTCCAATTTTTGCACAACACGTGTCCAACAATATTCTGCATATGGGCACCACAACAAAACCCGGTTTGTCGTTTCTTCCTGCTGTTTACAGAGAGGGCACCTTCCGGGTCCCACTATACCTATTCGGTTCAATCTGTCCCGAGTTAGTGCCTTCCCTTGGATAGCTAACCAGACAAATGTCCCAGCTCAGGATGAAATATGTTTTCCCCATAATAGTTCAGTGGGCCAATGTGGACACACAATCGCCTGCTCAATGGATTTGTAACCAATTTTAACTTTATACTCTCCATCCCGGGATGCACCCCATTTTAGAACATCCTCCTTGTTTTCCCACACAAAGTTATGGTTGCTGAAGATTTCCCTCAATTTGGCCTTTTGATCCGCAGGTACTTGTATCTCATCCAATGACTTCAAGTTCTAGCTATGTACCCCATTCAGTACACTCACATATCCATAGTTGGCGATGTGCTTTCCCCATCTTGTTTCTACTTTGATTGTCTCCAAATCCTCTCTTAGATTGAGAGCCGTTTGGCCATCCCATGTGTCTTCCCAAAATTGGGCTTGCATTCCATTGTTGACTTCCCATGTGAGATATCTTGTGATTACTTG
Organism: Thuja plicata; assembly: GCA_018584345.1. Taxonomy (NCBI): domain Eukaryota; kingdom Viridiplantae; phylum Streptophyta; class Pinopsida; order Cupressales; family Cupressaceae; genus Thuja; species Thuja plicata. The sequence continues at coordinate 1,439,451 of MU224404.1, read as the reverse complement.
CCTACATTCGGTAATGAAGTTCCAAATGGTTGACCCACGTGGGGGATTCGAAATGTTCAGGATTCGAGCCTTGTTATCGGAGTCTAGGTACTTTTTTCTAAGTATTTGAACCCATTTCCTATTTCCTTCCTTATAGATACTCCAGACAAGCTTAGCCCCCATGGCCAAATTCATGCTATGAAGTTCTTTGATCCCAACTCCTTTGGCCTTTAGTGGTTTGCATATTTTGTCCTAAGTCAATAGTGGATTCTTATGCCGATCCTCTGGCCCATTACACATGAAACGACGCATGATTTGAACCAGGCCTTCCTCTACTGGTTTAGGGAGTTTCAGACAAGACATAGAGTATATCGGGATGGTAGACATAACTGTTTTAATTAAGAGAATCCTTCCTGCCGAAGAGAGCCATTTCCCTCTCCACAATTCCATCCTTTTTTTGCAATTACTTATAAGAATATTCCAAAAGCTACTTTTATTTAGTCCTCCAAATAGTGGCACACCCAAGAATTTCCCTGGGAAGGCTGCAATCTTCAAATCTAGAATTCTAGCTAAATCCAATTGCAGTCGAGGTTACACATTTAGGAAGAAAATTCCTGACTTCCTCCAGTTGATGGTTTGCCCAGAGGCTCTTGCATAGCTGTCCAAGGTATTTCTAATATTTCTAGCTTCCATCCTATTCGCTTTTCCAAACAGAATAGTACCATCTGCGAATTGCTGATGGGTGGTATTTTCCACCCCTGGGCAGACCTCTATTCCACTCCATCTCCCCATACTTTTATGATATTGGATAATCCTGCCTAGGGCCTCATCCATGATGATAAATAAACAAAAAGGGGGACATTGGACCCCCTTGCCTGATACCTCGAGAGGAAGAGAAGTAACCTTGGGCTACCCCATTTAATAGGACTGAAAATCTTGGGCCCGCAATACAACACTTGACCTAGCTGATATAGTCTTCACTAAAATTGAATCTTTGTAGTGTACTTAGTAGGAAATTTCTGTCCACCAAATCATAGGCCTTTAATATATCTAATTTTATGATCATGCTCGGAGATCTTGTTTTCCTAGCAGAGTGAATCACTTCATGAGCAGTTATAATACCTTCCACAATTGATTTGCCTCGAGAGAAACTGCTTTGCTCGTCTGAGATGATCTTGTGAAGTAGCCCTTTTAACCTGTTGGATATAATTTTGGTGATTACCTTGTAGATGGTATTGCAGAGTGCAATTGGTCTGAGATCTGACATGGTCTCGACGTCCTTTTTTGGGATCAAGGTGATGAAAGTGTGATTGAATGCGCCAAGCATGAGTTTCTTCCTTCTGCACTCTTCCACAACGTTATGCAGATCCTTCCCAATGATTTCCCAGAAGACTTGATAGAACCTTGCTGAAAACCCGTTCGTGCTGGGTGCCTTATTTGCATCAAGTTGGAAGACAACCTTCTTTGTTTCCTCAATGCTTATGGCTTTATACAATTCTTGGTTGTCATCATCAGAAATAAGAGAGGGAATGTGCCTTAAGAGTTCATTTATGTCATCCAAATGATTAGCCGGTTCCCTGTTAAAGAGCTCCTGAAAGTAACTGTTGTTTGTATACCTCCTCCTCAGTGGTTGTTTTGGAACCATCTTCTCTTGTAATCTTGTGGATATGATTTCTGTTTCTATTCGCTAAGGTTGACTTGTGGAGAAACTTAGTGTTTTTATCCCCTTCTTTCAACCAGTCTTCCTTGGATTTTTGTTTCCAAAAAATTTCCTCTCTTCTTAATAGTTCCTCTTTTAATTATTTGTCTTTAAGGAAGTCCTCGCCCATAACTTTCTCATTGAGTGCAGCGAGGTTTATCTCTACCCGTTCCTTTTCTTTGAAGATATTTTTGAAGATTTGCTGATTCCAATCATGTGCTTGAGATTTTCTTGGAATTGCACCATTTTTGGCTTATCCCTGCATCTCACCTCCCTCCACCAACCTGTTACTAATTCAGGGAGCTTATTGTCTCTCAATAACATATTTTCAAACCGGAAAGGGGACCCTCCACATTTTTGCTTTTGATATAGGGTCAACAATACAGGGAAATGGTCTGACCAAGTATATGGTAAAATGCGCGAGATGAAAGAGTTGGAATCATCTTCCCACTTGTCGTTGATGAAAAAGCGATCTATTCTGCTATGTTTGTGAAGCCCTTTCTCCTATTTGTCCATGTAAAAGTTCCATTACCTGTGGCCACTTCTTTTAGGTTGCATTTATACACCCAATCCTGGAAGTCTGCCTAAGTTCTGCTGCTACTCTGAGTTCCACCTAGCTACTCTGAATTATCCAAAGTTGCATTGAAATCTCCACCGATAATGGTAGGGAGAACAGGATTGTGATCGAGCCAAATCTTTAGCTCTCCCCAAAGAGTTCTCTTGGCCAGAGTTGGGATCGGGTCGTACACATTGATCAGAAAAAATTCTGAATTGGACCAGAACATTTTGCATATGGCCATCATCCAAGATTGACCCTGCGAGATAAGAGAGCAGCAACAAGAGATTGGGTTCCAAAGAATTCCCAGTCCACTAGATGCCCCAGTGGCATCTACAAAACAGTCATTCCACTTCCAACCATGCATACGTTTACTGCTTTCATCCTTGTCCCATTTTGTTTCTTGCAATAGAATGATATCAACTTTGGCTTGGTCTGATTGGCGCCTGATAAGACGCCATTTGCCAGGGGCATTTAAGCCCCTAGCATTCCATGTTAGGATCTTCATTGACCTCCGGGAAGGACGTATTCCTTCCCGTTCCTGAGTTTCCTTTGGCCCTTGGCATTGGCTGCCATTACCAACTTATCAGCATTGGATCTGCGGCCCCTTTTGCTGGGGTTAGTGAAAGCTGGCTTACTGTGACTTGAGGGAGTCTGCTCAATTCCCAGCTCTGTTAGAGGGAGATCTTTATCATTCTCCTCCTCAGCCTCATCTTCTGAATCAAAGTCACTCAAATTGCCAAATTCGAAATCTTCTTCCCCATCAAGTCCTTCCTCATTGGAAACCATGCTGAGATCATGTGGAATATTTTCCTCTGCAGTTTGCTTCTCCTCTTCCCTGCCTTTATCATCAACTCCCTCCACACTAGTAGCTGCATCTATGTCTTCCCCTGTAATACCATCACTACTAAATATCATCATCTCCTTTTCAACAGGGTCTTCCTGGATATTTGTTTCCTGATTAATGATTCGACGGGTTTCTCCCGGGGAGAGGAAATTACTGTCTTGTTGCCGAGGAGGGACACACAAATCATGAGCTCCTCAACCACCGGGTGAGTTATCCCTGGAGAGAAAGGGATTCAAACCTTATGCTCTGGAATCTGCGATTTATCTATTATCCTTGTAGAGGCTAAGGCTTCAAAATTAACGCAGTCCTGGAACTTTTCCTGGTTTATGGGGGTTTTATTTGCATTCTCATTGGGTGTTGCCGAGCTGGCTTGAGGGGCTGGGGATTTCTCTTGGAAAATTTTCTTAGTCCACGAGCCCCATTTTGATTGTATCTCAATTTCATCTGGAAGCATATCGAAAGGAGGGATTTTGATACTGAATCTGGTGAAGTCGCCCCAATTCTCATCTGCGACCATGCCCGTGATTTCCTGAATCTCTCCTAGGCTTTTAGCAATTTCTTTCAAAACCTCCCTATCCCAATATTTTGTTGGGAGTTCTTAAAGCTGAACCCAAATCAATTTTCTATTGAATTCATACTTCCAAGTGTTGAAGTTCGGAACCCATTTGTCCATACAGATTTGGTACCCATTTAACATGAGGCTTCCTTGTCCCAGAATTTCATTTCTTTTGTCTGAGGAGGGAGATCAATCAAAAAGAAATTATTTGGAAGTTTATGAATCTCAAAATCGGTTTCCCACTTACCTTGCAAATACTCCTTAATTTTTTTGGTGCCCATCGAGCCTTCTATCCATTTAAGGATTATGCCCTTTTCCTGCCTGTAGTTGATGGAAATCTAAATGTGCTCCTCCCTAGCTTGTATCGGTATTCGGTTTTGTGGGACAGAAATGTTGCATTCTTCATTGGGGGCGACTTCCGAATAGCGTTCAGGGGATTCGATGGTTACGTTGCCGGTTTTTTCCTCCAGTCATTTGATGAATCCGCGTTTTGACCCTGTCGCCCATACCGTCGATACCAACGATTAGGGTTTTTTATTCCTTCGATACCGCTTGGTGTAAGGCCATTGGAAGCAGTTTGAAATTTTCTGCAAATTGTAAGGGTGTTGTGGATATCCGATCTGGGTTGTCCATGCCTTATCCACCCATTTGCTAGATTCGAAAGCCCATTTAGGATTATGACAGTAGTATTTTTTTGTTTCTCATATGCCTGCCATACGTTGAAAATTCTATCCCTGAGTTCTTGAATGGGAAAGGTTCGATCAACTTCCTCACTCCATCTTTCTTTTCGGAATTGCTCCCTTCTGACATCGGCGACATCATTGTTTTGCTCAAAACCTTGCCTGTGTTCCTGTCCGTGCTCCGCTGCCCTAATGCAATAACCTGCTTCTGCTCTCGTGCTTGCTTTTGCTCCCAAGCCTGCTCCTAGGCGCGCCATTTTTCAACGGTCCCTTTATAGCTCATCATTATTTCGCAAAACTTTCAAATTAATCCTTTTTGGGTGGTTCCAATAAATCTGACCAACCTTTATCATTATTTTGGAGAATTCATATCCAATTTCTATGCATTTCAAATTGAGACTCAAATCTGTCCCAGATCCATCTACATTCTATATGGTACTATGATTAGCTTCTTGTCTTGTTTTCATGTTCTGCTAGATTACTAGATAGTAGATTACATTTGACTCTAGTTCTCCTTTGAACTCATTTTTTTAACCAGACATGCTGTAATAGTAATTCAGGACTGCTATTATAGGTTAGTGTAATGTCCCCTTTTTGAAATAGGATTTAACAATAAATAGTAATTAATATAATCAAAATGTAAATAAATAAATAATAGAATATAATTACAAGTTAGTTAAGTTTAATGAAACGTCAAGGGACATTTAGTGAAGAGTTGTGACTCCCTCAACAAAAGATATAAAAGGGAGAAGATTTCATTTGAAAGGGGAGATGGATGGAGCAAGAAAAGACGGAAAATGAAATATGGAATAATCAGGTTGGAATTGGAGAAGAATTCAGAAATAAACCTGAACTAGATTAAGATTAGTTAAGGAGCATTTAAAAAGTGGGCGAGACACCACTCCTGGGAAGATATATCAAGAAGTTGTAGAGTGCATTTGAGGGGAGCACGAGTTTATATCAGACTTACATTTGCAGATCTGCAAACGAGAAGATAAAAGGGAAAATCATCAAAGAATATTGAAGGCATAATTGTGAGAAGAGTTTATAGCAGAATTGCATGGAGAGTATATGCAGATATAAGGAGGAATATATGCAGACATAAAAGAGTATGCTGATGCAAATTGAGAAGGAAAGTCTATGTGGAGACTCAAAGGAGATGTGAATCAAGAAGGAATTAATGGAGAAGGAAGAATAGGATTGTGACTCTTCAAAAGAGGGACAATTATGAAAGGTTGTTACTCTTTCCAAAAGGCAGACATGGTGAAGAGTTGTGACCTCTCCCTCACATGGGAAGATATAAAGGAGATGAAGGGTCGAATGGAATGGGGGAAAAAGGAGTAGAGGAGATCTAGAGCAGATTTGGAGCAGAAGTATAAGGAGGGATCTGTAAGAAGAATTAACAAGGAAAGAAGAAATAAGATATGTAGATCTAGAAGAAGAAGATATGCAGATCTTAACTGGGATATGTGCAAATTTGAAAAGTAATAAAGACAGATTTGAGAAGTGAGAGATAGGAAGTGAAAGGGGGCAGCAATCGTTGTCAAACAGATGTATCTTTTAATAAACAAAGAGTATGACCCTTTCATAAGGGCATTAACAAATGAAAGGGTGTGATTCTCTACACTCAAAGGAGAGTCTTCCACTTGAAGAAGACATCAAAAGGGGAGATCAATTGGGAGAATAATATATTATTCTCAAAGGCAACGAAGAAAAGTGGTGACTAAAATCTTATGAAAGTTGGCGACCCTGTCACTTGTAAATTATGAAGGGGAGATCATTCCAAGCAAACATCAATACATCATCACTCATCATCACACAATCAAGCAATCTATGAATCGGCAAAGGTTGAATCAAACAATCTATCAATTAGCAAAGATCAAGTCAACAAAGTGACTATACTAGCAATCAAATCATCATCAATCAATTCACATCTTGGAATCAGAAATCAATCATCATATGTCTATCAAATCAATCAATTTATCATTCAAACATCAATCATTTAAGTGGCATCCTATCAAACCCACAATCATCCATTCAATCATGGGTAGTGAGAAAGAGATATAAAAGATAAGAAGACCAAATAATTCAGACCATTGGGTTTCTGGGTATGAGTATCATTTGATGCATATTAATTTACAAGTATTCTTTATGTTATTCTTATTTGGTCTTTATATATTTTAGACAAATCATAATAAGTAATTTTATATGTAGACATTTCTACAGACTTATATGCATCTGTATATCAATGATCTAATATGCATTTATAGCTATTTGATATAAAAGTATGTAAAAGATGTTATGTTCCTAACTTTTGTAATCAATAATGGTAAGTAAAGTGAGGTACTTACTAGTGGGAGAATGGTGATGAGGTCACATTCTAAGCACCTCACCTCATGGTTGTGATCAAGGAGGCTCCATGGGGTCAAAGGGGGAAAAAGTGGACTGCCCTTGGGCTTAGGAAGGATAGATTTTCGGGGCACCCTGTTGTGAATGATCCCCACAGTCCTTACCATAGTAAATAGATGTTCAATCATTTGAAGTCAAGCTAGGAGTGGCGAGATGAAGGAGAATGATGATAGGACCACACACTAGGTAGCCCACCTCATATGTATGGTATGGGCCACATGAGGCCAAGGGGAATGGTATATCTGCTCTTGGGGCTAGGGTAGGAGGTTCTGGGGCACCTCATCAAATCACCCTACCTTAACACTTCTATGGTTGGGTCACCTTATTGTTAATATTAGCAATCTAATGAGTTGAAATAGTTTAACTATGAAATATGACTATAAATAGTAAACCCTAACTGTGTCGTAGGGCTTCAATCAAAGTGAAAGGTTTAGATGTTAAGTATTATGTTTGAGCAGATCTGAGAATTACTAAGTTGTGGAATCATGTTAATCAAATATTCCTTATGATTCATTAATCTTAGAAAGACACTTTTGTCAAAACGTGGTGCCTAATTTAGCTGCTCAAAGCTTACACTAGGCTAGAGAGAGAGATGTTCGCTCATCACTGACTATGTGACTCTAATAATCTCATTAGTATTAATAACTTCTTAGGTCTGGGATTAACACTAGTTATGGTTATACTTATCAACATCTTATCATTTCAGGAGATGAGACCATTTAACATCAACATATGGTTGTAGTCATGAGGCTTGAATTTTACATGGGTTATCATAAAGTACTTGTGTCACAATGATCATTTCAGGAGATGAGACCATTTAACATCAACATATGGTTGTAGTCACGAGGCTTGAATTTTACATGGGTTATCATAAAGTACTTGTGTGTCACAATGAAATGGTTAATATCATCTTTATTCAATTCAATGTTATTAAATATTAACTATTCATGATTTATCATAAAGCTCTTGTATGTCACAATGAAATAGTTAATTTCATCTTTGTTCGATCCAACATTATACCCATTCATGATCTTTATAAGGTGCCAGTATTGGTCAAACTCTATATGAGTTTCAAATTTGAAACAAAATATTAAACCTTCTTATCTTCACTTAGATTTTTATGGACTGTTGATATTTTTATTTTCACGATCTTTGTGGGATAGTGAAAATGGCCCAAATCCTTGAGTGTAGGTCACAGATTCATGTTTGCCTAATGATGGTACTTAGAATGAACAATTGTGACTATTTATTCATTCCCTTCAACCTAAGTAGCCGATCCTGGTTCTAGTTCGGATTCGGGTTCGGGGATTCGGCAAAATTTTTTTTGGGCCGGATCCTGGTTCCGCGGGTATATATATAGACATTTTTGAAAAATATATATATATTATAAATTTATATATGTATGTATATTCATAGATTCCATACATTTAACATGTGAATGCTCATTCATCATTAGTTCAAAACTTCAAAGTTGAAACATATAATGATAATAATAAGAAGTTAGAAGCGTGATTCTCATATGACATAATGATAAAATGATAAAAAAATAAAAAAAAAGTCAACGTGGGCCCTTTTTTGGACGCCCAGATTTTGGGTTCCCCCGGATCCTTCTGGATTCCTCTTGGATTCTGCCAGGGTTTTGGAATGGAATCCGGATTCCCTGTGAATCCATAGGGAATCCGGATTCCATTCCGAATGAGGAATCCACAGGGAATCCGGATTCCATTCTGGAACCCTAGCAGAATCCAAGAGGAATCCGGGCAGAACCAGGATCCGGATCGTACCAGAACTAGGATCCGGGCCTCAACAGAGGAATTTGGTAACTTAGCCTTCAACATACCTTCTCTTGTAAATATTAACATTCCTTTGTATTAATGTGTACTTACATTTGAACTGATAGTTTGTAAACTTAGATATATACAATTATACTATGTATGTTGTTTGTGTATCCAACTGTTCCTGGGGACTTGTCATTTGCTGGTGTTCCAAAACAAAGGGAAACCTTGAGGAACAATTATTTTTTAAAGATTTGTAATACATATATACAATTATACTGTGTATGTTGTTTGCGTATCCAACTGTTCCTGGGGACTTGTCATTTGCGGGTGTGCCAAAACAAAGGGAAACCTTGAGGAACAATTATTTTTTAAAGATTTGTAATACATATATACAATTATAGACTTGTATACAGTTACATATTGAATGTGTTTGCACTTCCAGTTTATGAGTAATATTTCTAATCTTTTCATGTCAAAGTTTTAACGTTTAATCATAAACAACAGCCTTTACTAAGAAATGTAGATTTTGTTTTGATGGATTTATGCTCCTGACTTTGTGGTACTATTTCAATGGGGTTTATGATCTTGACATAAACTGCAAACGCATTGAATATGTAGTTGTATACAATTGTATAAACGTTATAAGGAATAAACAACGGGACAAAATCTGACAGTTATATTGATACCCTCAATGCTGGTATCCCAATTAGGCCATCTATCCAGCTATAGTGATGAATATTCCAGTTGTGGCTACTGCAACACTTCCTGTAATGGTCATTCCTATTTCTCATGCATTCATCTTTAATAACACTCTCTTGATTGATGGTCGTTCTAACTTTTGTGGTTTTTTTCTGTTGTTAGTAAGAAAAATGATTGTGTAGTTTGTATGACTGGATGAGTTATCCATTCCAGGGGTTATGGAAGTGTTGAGAAAATGTCTGTAACTGATCATAATAGCCCAACCTATTGTGAATGATGGTATGATCTCAAATGGTAAAAGAAAATGGGGTTTCTTGGTGGATTCTTTGGCTAAAACAGAGGGGGTGTCGTAAGGTGTTGATTGACATTTGGTAAAATATTATCTTGAAGAAGAAGATTTTACAAAATTAAGAAAAGTCCATCTATTTTCAAAGTAGAGCTAGTTTAGAGTAAACAAAGAAGGTTGCATCTAAAAGAGGGAGCCTACACAATTTATTTAAAAAAATGAAGGGCTCTATCCTGAAGAATACTAATACCAACCTAGCTTTGCAATTAGTTAATGCTTTTCTAGAGTTGAGGTTAGTTGTTGCTTTTCTAGAGATGAGGTTCCTCATGTGTACCATGTTTTAATACATTTTTTGTTTTTCAATAATTATTTGTGATTTCCAAGCTCTGTGACTTTGCCCTCTTCAATCATTGCAATACAAGTTGCATTGACAATTGTGGAGAGAGAATGAACAATCATCCATTTAGTTCCATTGGTTATGATTTTCTCAAGGGCTTCCTAAGCAATCCCTTTCAAATTGAGAAACAAGAGTGCTTGTTGCTTTTTCCAATAAAAGAGTCTTTGGTTTTTTCAATATTGGTTTTTCTACAGTTATTCTTTGTGGCTGCCCATCTGACAGTTGCATTTCCCTCTCTCCAACCTGGGTGTTGTAAAAGAAATATTTAAAAGCTAAAAAAATGATTTTTAATTAGATAATTTTCATGCCATAAATATAAGAGTATTGAAACTAGGTAATGTAAGTAATCTAAACAAAAAGGATAAAACAATGTTAAAAGCAGTTGATGTGCATTTTTATAATTTTAATGTTGTAAACATTCTATATGGTAACGCATTTTAGATTGGACAGGTTAGATCGTTAGAGTATAAATTTTATACTATTAGACATACAAAGTGAATTTAGAATTGCGTGTTTTTCAACATTAATGTTAGAATTATTTCAGAAGTATAGTTCAACTTTTTATATTTAAGCATTGAAATACACATTACTTGAATGCCATTTACAGGCCCTTAAAAACAACCAATGTAAAAGTCAACCATTAGCTGTCTCAAGATGAGCCAAAAGACTCAAGTATTGATAGTAAGTAATATGGTCTAAAAAATATAGTGATAGATCAACACTTAAATAACTTTCTTATATTCATTTGAAAAGAGCCTCAAACCATGGATATTGATTTTATCCTTCAGCAAACTAGACTACAAAACAATTAAAAGCTTAGTTGTAGGATGTGTGCCCTGCACCTGCGCATCTGGTGCGGATGCGTACTGGTTCAGATGCATTATCTTGGATGTGTGTGGATGTGTCCAGGATGCGCATCCTGGACTGTATATTTCTATATTGTGTGTTACTCAGATATAGACACACACATACCCAAATGCATCCAAACCCCCCCAAAAAATTTTCATGCATCCACGTATCGAGTTCTTGTACTTGCATCCAAAATGGTTACTAAGATGAAAAGATAAAAATTAGTGAAACATTTGATAAAACACAATGAAAAACTAAATTTGTGATTGCAAATATACAAGCAAGAACTAGAAACATTAATAAATTAGAACTAACATCGATAAGATATTGAGAAGCATTGTCTCGTACCTGCCCCAACTCTGGCTCCTGTACTAGAGTACCATTGCAACAGAAGGCTTTGCTGAAATCTTTGAGACTTTTATTTTAATTGTAGCTCTTTCGAAGTGCTTAAAGTTAGAGTTTTTGGTAGCTGCAGGAGCTATCATCCTCACTTGCGATGGTTGTGCCTATCAGAAACTGTTATTTCTCCCGTGTTGATGTTGCACTTGTTCATAAGTTTGTGATTGCAGAAGGTTTCTATGCTGAACAGTTCCTTCATCTCTGCATCCCGTCTTTTGTATTGTTCTATGAAGGCACTGTAGAGTGTTTATCCTCAGCACTCGACTCTTTTGATAACTACCATAATTTGATGTGCTACAATGTTTGTGTTTATGGAACGGCTCACGACATACTTCTTTCATCACAGCCAACGATTCATGAAGGGTCTTTGTTCGGTCCATTATCATTAGCACTGCCAACTCATGTGCCACCGTGTCCATTCTCTTTATGTGGAGTGTTATTGTTTATTACTGCTCATATGTGTAACTGTTATCAGCTCATGCTTACGACGATTGAAGTGCAAAGAGACTTCAGTTTTTCGTGGCTCTTTTTCTTTTGATATTCCTGCGTATAGGAGCAGATTGTTAAGTGTTAACAATCTCAATGAAGGATTAAGCTTGTGAGCTTTGTATGCAGACTTTTGATTATTCAATAAGAATCAATTTTGTGTGGCTGGGTTTTTCACCCTCAAGTGGAGGATTTTCCCAGGATAATTTTTGTGTTATCTGTTCCTGTGTTATTTTTAAGATATCTTTCTCTCTTTTATGTCATTCTGGCTCAAAACATTAACATAGTATCAGAGCGGGTTTAAGGAAAGATCCAGAACCAGTTGTATTTAAGCATAAGAAGGAGAATGTATGGCTAAGTGTTTGTCTGAACAAAGGTAATGCATATAGTCAAAGGGTCCAGATAATAGTATTTCGGATGTGAATTTGATTGAGTCTGCTGTATTTTTGAAGAAAAATAATACTTAGAGGTTGCTGTCGAAGACATGCAAATCGTGTGGAATTTCTTTGAGTATCAAATCTCATTTAAATAGCCGGATTGGAACCAACACTACTTTAGCAGATTGAAGAATTGATTGGTGCCCTTGTTGGTGCGTGTGGCCTATCGCAGAGTTTCTGTTATTTGTTGTTCATCCATGAAGAACAGAAAGGGGAAGTTTTTCGAAGACCAAAAATTCTCAGATTATCAAGCAGACTATTGTCCTAGCTGCAATCCTATTGGCAGTCTTTGTTAGATTCGGGATCTCACCTGGAGGAAGTTTTCAGGGGAAGTCTATTTGCAGATAAGTCCTATTTTCAAATCTAATATTATGACTGCTTGTATTTCTAAATTGAGATATTTTATTTATTATATGCATGTGGATAGATACGTGACAAGATTATTAATTAATGTTTTGCCTGAATATTCTAATGATAGTTGCCTTCTATTATTAGGAATTTAGGATTGATGTTTTAATATATATCGCCCAAACTTTCTAATGTTGGAAATTGGAAATCATATGTTTGCAAAGACACTACAGTGGTATAATTCCAGACTTTTTGAGCCAACATTATTAAGGAAACCTTGGCAGAATCAAGAGTCACCACATTGGCCATTTGCGTTATGTTTACTACTGTATCAACTGCTGAAGATGGAAGCCAAGTCTCATCAACAGAGGCACTGTATATTCATTTTGCGTGAGTTCTGGGAAAGAATTTATAGATAGTGCCCTTGTATCTGGATACTATTGCGATCTGTGGGTTCTTTCTTTGCATTGGACAAAGCATGTCCAGTATATTGCCTTGTTCGAGTGTGTAAATACTTTGCAGTGACTCTTCCTTCATATCGGGTTAGAGATTCAGAGGGAGCTTGAGTAACAGATGGAGTGTGCCAAGTCCTTTGCAGAGGACTAGCAAGCTCGAGAAGCAGCGTGGCTTTGAAAGCTCATTGTTTAGTCAATCATTGGAGCCAATTGTAATTTATTGTGATAATCAAAGGTGTGAGAATGCTGCCCCTACTGAGAGGGAGTCTCAACATTCAGTTGTTCTTATTATGTGGTGTAATACATTTTTCTTTGAGAGGGAGAAATTTGAGGTGAAATCCCTTGTAATGCATTTTTCTCCAAGACAGAGAAATTTGAGGTGAAAACCCTTGTAATGCATTTTTCTCTGAGAGGGAGAAATTTGAGGTGAAAGCCCTTGTAATGCATTTTTCTCTGAGAGGGAGAAATTTGAGGTTAAAGCCCTTCTCTTTCCACTCATGGTAGTAGCCATAGTGGATGTCATGTTGAGACTCCATGACAACATCCCGTTGAGTGAATCCGTGATAAGAGCTTGTGTTTATTTCCACTCAAGGGAGTAGCCATAGTGGATGTCATGTTGAGAGACTCCATGACAACATCACATTGAGTGACTCCGTGATGTGAGCTTGTGTTTATTTCACACATGGGAGTAGCCATGGTGAATATCATGTTGAGTGACTCCATGATGCTATCACGTTGAGAGAATTCGTGATAAACTTTGCTTTCCTCACAAATGGGTGAAGCCATTGTGAGTGTCATGTTGAGAGATTCCATGACTTGGGTGGGTATCTGGAAATGATATCTCGTTGCTAAGAGGGAGTGTTAAGAGTTTTTGGTAGTTGCAAGAGCTATCATCCTCACCTACGATGGTTGTGCCTATCATAAATTGTTATTTCTCCCATGTTGATGTTGCACTTGTTCATAAGTTTGTGATTGCAAATGGTTTCTATGCTGGATGGTTCCTTCATCTTTGCATCCACTCTTTTGTATTGTTCTATGAAGGCACTATAGAGTGTTTATCCTCAACACTCGACTCTTTTGATAACTACCATAATTTGATGTGCTATGGTGTTTGTGTTTATGGAACGGCTCATGACATACTAATTTCATAACTGCTGACGATTCATGAAGAGCCTTCATTTGGTCCATTATCATTACCGTTGCCAACTCATGTGCCACCGTGTCCATTCTCTTTATGTGGAGCGTTATTGTTTATTACGGATCATATGTGTAACCGTTATCAACTCATGCTTACGGCAATTGAAGTGCAAAGAGACTTCAATTTTCATGGCTCTTTTTCTTTTGGTATTCCTGCGTATAGGAGCAGATTCTTGAGTTGAATATTCCTTGGTTATCGGGGGTAATCATTGATGTATGATTCTGTTTTGGAGAAGACAGAGCTAGGATTCAAAGTTTTCTGCAGACATTCTTGCTATTATGATTTTCTGTAATTATCATATGTGAATGTTGCTGTGTATGGTGTCGTGAAGTAGAATGTCATTCAGTGTTCAATATAAGTTGAGCAGTTTATATATCTGTTATATAAGACATTCCTTGAGTGATTGTTAAGTGTTAACAATCTCAATGAAGGATTAAGCTTGTGAGCTTTGTATCCAAACTTTTGATTATTTAATAAGAATTAATTTTGTGGCTGGGTTTTTCACCCTCAAGTGGAGGGTTTTCTCAGGATAATTTTTGTGTTATCCGTTCCTGTGTTATTTTTAAGATATCTTTCTCTGTTTTCTGTCATTCTGGTTCAAAACATTAACTCTTAAATGGTAGTCAAGGTCTTTATACCATTTTGCTATTGTATGCAAACATGTACATAATCCTTTACATGATCCAACATTGTTTGTTTTTGACTCCATGAATGGGTCTGCAATATATTTATAGGAGCTCTAGAACGTGCAATGATATGGTAAAAAAATTCTTAGCAGCACTATTTGTAACGAATGATTTGGGTCTATTATTGGGAGATAACTTATGTGTCTGTTTCAAAATTAAAATTTTAAAGTCATTAAAAACATAACCCTAAATGGGTGCACCATTATTGAAGGTTTTATTTCACAATTTGTGGACCAAAGCATGTTCTCCTTTGAAACCAAGTGAGCACCCTGTCAACCAAGTAGATACATGGGTCTTGATGCGAGACTAGGACAATTTGAATGTAGCTCGCTCAATGGACCATTATTGAAGGTTTTATTACACAATCTATGGACCAAAGCATGTTCTCCTTTGAAACCAAGTGAGCAGCCTGTCAACCAAGTAGATACATGGGTCTTGATGCGAGACTAGGACAATTTGAATGTAGCTCGCTCAATGGACCTAAGCATGTTCTCCTTTGAAACCAAGTGAGCACCTTGTCAATCAAGTAGATACATGGGTCTTGATGCAAGACTAGGACAATTTCAATGTAGCTTGCTCAATGGATGAGGCCAGGTGGAAATATTCAGGTGAATTTGATAAAATTAATATCATAGATCAATGAATCCAATCCCATAGAGTTAACCCAGCAATCCCAAAAGCAATATAAGTGTATTGTTGGTTGCAGGTTGATTCATACATGGGTTAGGGGTATATGTCAGATGAATTTCATTGTGTGTTCAAGAGATGAGACCTAATAAATTTGACCACAACCTCAATGGATGAGACCAAGGGGACCCCTTGGGGTGAGTATCATAAAAATAAATATCCTATGTCATTTATTGAATTCCACAAAGATAATGTTATAAACTCATATGGATTTGTAATTGTGTATACTTTCACTAGGCGAGGCCAACTGGATTTTAAAGCACCCTAAACCAATGAAGGCAAGTGGATTTTAGAGTACCCTAACTGTGCCCTAAATAGATGAGGCACCACGGATTGACCAAACCTTAAAAGGTAAGGTCAGGTGGACTTGGCTGTAAAACATATAGAATAAATATCCACTTCAAAGAATCTTGGGTAAATTTGACAGGAAATTCAGCGTAATAAATATCATAATCACAAATCTTTAAGTAAGCTGTAAATTTGTTTGCACCCTCAACTAATACAACCTAGTGAGTTTGATTCTACTTTGAAAAGAAGAGTTTGGATGCAAGTATTGAGTGGAATTCAGATGAATTTGATCGTACCCTTAACTTCAGATGCCGGGTGGATATGACTGTATGCTCAATAGAGGAGGCCACGATGATTAAACCATAATTACAATAGAGAAGGGTTAGTGCAGGTATTTGATAGAAATTCGACCGCGCCCTAAACAGTTCAACACAGGTGGGTTGATTCACTGAACAATGACAAACCCCAATCTTAGATTATAGCTTCATCGGATGAGGAGAGGTTCAGTTCATGAAATTGGTGAATAAATTTAATAAATCCTTTAACAGATCTAAAAATTTCAAGAACATAGTAGAGAAAACCATTAGAGCTTATGAAAAGTGGGGATTTGGACATCTAGATCAGACATGAACCTCCTCTGTCTCAAACTCTGAATCTTTGCAAGCATTGATTAATGCATAATTACAATTTAGAAAGGTTAGTGCAGGTATTTGATAGAAACTCGACTGCACCATAAACAATTCAGCACATGTGGGTTCATTCACTGAAAAATGACAAACCCCAAGTCTTAGATTATAGCTTCATCAGATGAGGAGAGGTTCAATTCATGAAATTGGTAAATAAATTTAATAAATCCTTTAACATTTCAGGTATTTGATAGAAACTTGACTACACCATAAACAATTTAGCACAGGTGGGTTCATTCATTGAACAATGGCAAACCTTGAATTATAGCTTCATTAGATGAGAAGAGGTTCAGTTCATGAAATTGGTAAATAAATTTAATAAACCCTTTAACAATTCCTGTATTTGATAGAAACTCGACTGCACCATAAACAATTCAGCACTGGTGGGTTCATTCACTGAACAATGACAAACCCCAAGTCTTAGATTATAGCTTCATCAGATGAGGAGAGGTCCAATTCATGAAATTTGTAAATAAATTTAATAAATCCTTTAACAGATCTAAAAGTCTCAAGAACATAGTAGAGAAAACCATTAGAGCTTATCGAAGATGGGGATTTGGACATCTAAATCAGATATGAACTTCCTCTATCTCAAACTCTGAATCTCTGCAAACATTGATTAATGCAATGCCTGCATAATACAAAGAAAGCAATGCAAGTTTGTGTGCGTAATATGAATAGCAAGGGTAGATTTATTATACTGAGGATGGTGACCTGTTGGTGTGTGTTTTATGACAGACAACACAGGATAAAATACCAGGGGTACTCTATCCTCTCTTGAACAAAATCCTCTATGTGCTAAATAGATGAATTGTGTGATCACAAAGATGACTCCAAGGTTCCAAATGTGTGTGATTTTGTTGTACAAGATATACTCTCATTGTAGGATGATTAGTTGAAAACCTCCAAGGGGACTTGTGTAGTTATTCAAGATTTTATTATTCAACTTTTGAATTTCCTTTTTTTTTGGATTTTCCAGGTTTAACACTTACGAAGATTTTTTAAATAAAGTGCAAAAGAGGAGGGTTTGAGAAGATTATTCTAACCCTAAACTAATCCTATGAAATCTGGAGAGGAGGCTGTAAAAGTGGAATTTGAAACCTATCCTTGTTTTGCCACATTCAACAACTCCACAAGAATGGTGCAATCTTCTAAGGTATTCTAAGGATTTTCACACGCAGATATTCACCAACATTTGAACAATGAATACAATAATGGAAGTTAAATTTTCTATCACAAGTTTAGACTAACTTTGCATAATAGTTGAAAATCATCCAACTATCAAAAGTATGAAGATATTGATTCCATAATAAGAATTCTCATCAAATCCTTCATTCAATTTAACAACTAAGGAAATAAAATCTACTCTAAGTGAGAGACAAGAAACCACACAACTTGCAAAAGATATTAAATTCACCAACAATTGAACAACAAATTTACATAAGATGTGTTTTTTGCAACAATTTATCTGAATCTCTTTTTACAAATGAGAGGAGTGGTGCTTATATAAGAGTTGAAAAATAAATGAAGGGCCAAGATCAATTTAAGATCAACGGCCAATATTTAGACAACTATACCCTAATTAGACTTTACAATGATTATCCAATGAGAACCAATGAAAAACGAGCAACTCAGATGGAGCTTTCCTCTAGAAGAAATCACCCCTTAACCTTTCCTTGGCGATATATTCAATGAACTTGGACAACACAAACATGAAATTATCTGATTGGAGATAGGTGGTTGCCACCTCAACATGCTTATCTCTTTGAATGAAATTGGCTTTGAATAATTCTTCAATTTTGGGAATTGGGATTTTGGAAAAATATTCCCAAATTGCATCATCTTTAAATCTCCTTGAACTCAGAATTTTCTTCTTGAATGGTCTTCTTCATCTTTGATCCAAGATCTTGGACTTCTTGGTGTGAACTTTGAAATTTGGAAGATGTCTTGGAAATCTCTCCTTGAGTTGACTTCTCAACACTTGGGCAAAATTTTGTTCATGACGATGAACTTGCTTCAGTTGCAAAAACTTTGGGTTTGGAAATCAATTGGAAGTTGGGAATTTGAATTGAACGATATTTCTCTTGTGCTTGTGGAATTTCTAACACTTGAACTATTTCTTCCTCCTTGCTAGAGTGGATTTCATCATGTTTCTTGTATTTTCATGCTTGGAGGGTGGAATTTGATGCGCTTTTAGGAATATCCCACACTTGTATAACTTTTACCTTGTCTTTCACTAGCACTTCTTATGGCAATCTCTTGGCTTTCTTCTAGAATTTTTCTTGAGTGGACGTGGTGCTACCTTGTGGATTTTGCCATGCCTTAGACAAATTTCTCATCTTTGAATGTCGTCTTTCCTTATACAATTTGAATTCCTTCCTTTGATCTTGATCTTTGGAAATCCAGGGTTGTAGCATCTCCTTCAACTTTGTTTGCCCTTGATTGTTCATTCCTCATCACGAGCTTGCATCAGACCTGCAAAACAATATTGAGAAAATTGTCAATAATTCATTAAAATGACTTCACCAATCTTTCGTTTAATCTAGAAACGACATTATGAATTTTGGAAATGATGAAATCCCATCTTTGGAATTTGCTAGCACTCAAGGATTTTCAAACACATGAGGTCTTCTTGTGGATTTTATCAACACCTAACCAATTTTCTTAACCTTGGTGGACTTCATCATGCTTTGTGGAATTTACCCATACTTCACCAAATTTCTTAGCCTTCTTGAGTGGACTTCATGTATAATTGTGGAAACTTCCTTGGCAGGTGGGACTTGATGATGATTTGTGGAATGTTCATCCCTTAGGCAAATTCCCATGCCCTTAGATTGGGTGGACTTGAGCTTGGAAGAAGGAATTTCCTTCTATTTTCCTGATCAGATTTCATGTAGAACTAGGAATTTTACTCCTTGATCAGACTAATCATAACTTGAGGATTATTCCTCATTACTAATCGGACTTCTCTTGGATTGAGGAATTCCCTGAACACTTAACATTTTTTAGCCTCAAGACTATATTTTCTTCATTGTATTGACATCTACCTCCAATCCTTCGTAAATCTGTCCCAATTGTAAGATTTGCAGATTGAAATTCTGAATTTGGAATGAAAAATTCTTCAAGTCTGCAAGAAATTGTCCTGAACCTGCAACCAGATTAGAAAACCCTTTGAAAACCTTTAAAGAAATAGGACATTTGTCTGAAAATCATCTCCAAACTTGAGAGAATTTGGAATTTTAAATGAAAATTCTTTTGAAATCTTTGATATGTGCTAAGGATTGATTTTCAACAAACATGATATTGTCTCCTTGACCATCTGAGAGTCCTTCAATTTCCTCCGCCTTCCTCTGAAATCTGAAAAATAAGCTAAGAATTGAACTCCTAAAACCTGCGATTTCTAACTTTTGAATGAATGCATTACCAAGTCTTGTATTTATAGGAGTTGTGCATAGCCAAGAGGAGGTCGATTTCTTTTGTTTTATTGCTTTATTTTTTTTATTTTTTTTTTATTTTTAGCTTTTAAGAACTTGGTCATTCCTTGGATCAACTTTCTCCTCCTGAAAAAAACTTGTTTTTTTTTTCTTTGTGATTTGATGAACTTGGCTTCACTTTCTTCTAGAACTTAGTCGACTTTACCTTGCTTTCTTCTAGAACTCATTCCAAGTCGATCTCCTTCCTTCTAGAACTTTCTTCAAGTGTGGGCGGACTTTGCAAGTGATTGAGTATTTTTCCAAGACTTGATGAGGTTGGACTTTGTCATGACTTGGGGAATTTGCCAACACTTGCAATTTTGAAAAACTTTCCCCAAGCTAGGCGGACTTTGTGCCTTCCTGAGGATTTTCTTGACACTCAAACAAATTTGCAATGCCTTATTGACTAGGTTGGACTTCACCATGGATTGTGGATTATCTTTTTCTCTCATGATCAGACTTGGTGTAGCAACAAGGATTTCCAAGATTGACAAGGCGGGATATATATATAAAATATAACATTTAAGTTTAATACCTTTCTTATATTTTATGTATATACTGTTAGGATGTTTGAGAGTGGTTTCAGATCTAGAGGAGTTATAATGGAAACTCTAGATTTTAGAAGATCCTTAAAATTTTCAGACTCAGCCAAAGTTCAACAATCAGCGTGCTTCCATCAGTGTTCTTTTCCATAGTTTTTTTTTAAGAATTTGGTGTTGAAAACAAGAATTTTATACAGGGTGATTTCTCACTTTTCTTAGTTGCAGACGTAACCTTTGGCCTTCCCAAAATAGAAACTTATAAAAATAATTTTTTTGAAAAAGCAAAAAACAGGCGAAAAAAGCAAACCCCGATTGGCCTAAAAGTGCCAAAAACGAGACTTTCAAAAAAGAAAAAAAAAACAGAAAAAAATAACTTTCCCAGAAAAGTAGTCAGAATTGACTTCAGAAACTATTGATCTTCGTCTACCTATCTCTGAACCCTTCTGTAGCATTAGAATACACATTTGGTCATGCTTTATCTCTTTTACTTTTTGACGACACTCCTGAACTTGGTAAAACTTTAAATTTCAAACTGGCAAGAGACTGGAGACTGAAACAAAAACACTTAAACAAAACCCTAAAAAGAGAAAAACTAGGGGTCCCCATTTGCAATGGGGCGATGTGTGAAAACGTCATAACAGGACCCAAGATTACCATGCTTTATACAGGTCAAAAACACTAATTGAACGCTTATAATCAACGCAGCAGAGTTCGTTGTTGCCTTCGATCCAGCATTCAATCTCAACGACAAGGGCAGTGAAGGAGCCAAAGATTGCAATGACAGTAGCCAAACTTGTTGGAGGAGTGAGGGTCGAGTTGTTTAAGTGGGCTCAATATTTGTGCTTCTGTTCTGATTTGATTTTCTGTACTGAAAATATAAATTGAGTCAAATTTTTTCCTTAAGATATTTTCCAGTGCAAGTTCTTGGTGTAGGATACTTAATTCCAGTGGGTGATGCCCACAATATAAAGCCTATCGGGGTGGGCAACGCCCATAATATAAAAGCCTATCGGCTAAATATTGTTTTATGCTTATTATATTTTATTTTTAATTTGAATATTTACATATTAATTGTTTAGCATTTGTGATTAAAAACACATTTTTCGATGTTGATTGCTGACCACTGAGAAAGGTGCATGACATTCATAGTGTCCCAAATATAGCTTGTCCTCAAGCAATGTTGACCTCATTCATGATCCATGTCCATTTTATGCCAATGATGCTTCTTGATCCTGGGTTCCACTCCCTCCTTTTAATCAACCTCTGCTTGGTTGTTTCAGAATGTGGTTTCTAGTCACTAAATTTCACTCTCACGGCTGTGACTGCCTTACCCATCTGTTTTCTCTGCACATGGCCCTGTGCTAGAATTTCCCAAATCTTACAGATTCGCTCACCTCTTTCCATCACAGTATTACTGAAACTTTCAGCCTTTTCCATTATACCTCCTCTTTAATATCTTTTATTGAAGGTCCCCAACTTTTGTCTTCATGTTTACAGTGTACTATGCTGATTAAATAAACATCTTAGGAAGTTTTTTTTATCACGTTTCACTCTGTTCTTATGATATTTCTTGTAGTACGAATTCCAGTTTTCATGAGATTTGAGCCTAAGCCAATGGTAAAACAACACCTCAGAAGATACGATGTGATTCTCATGTAATGATCCTGAAGTATCATGGGAAGATGAAAAGCAGGCAAGGTTTCAGTCTGCTGATCTCCTTGTGCCCTTATGTGGCGAGGCATCTTGCTTGATAGGGAAAATTATGCCTGATTTTCTTATTGATGTTGAGAGGAAAGACCAATCACCAAGTTGCCAATTAGTAGGGACACTCGTTGACTTCCTATTAGAAACAACATTCGCTGCAGCAATCCAGTAAACATACACAGAAGTACCTTGTTCATGTTGACCAGGATAACAAGGAAAGTGTGTACCTCCAATAAATTCTTAGAAACTGACGTAAGGCTCTCAATTAAATTCTCAACCATAGACAATAGTTTTGGATATCTCAAAACAAATGTCTCCAACCATATGTTTTCTTTCTTTCCTATCAAAGTAGAAGAATATCACAAACTGAGTATTCAAAACCTCACAGAAGCAAGGGGAAAAAGTAAAAAGATTGACTCATTAGAACTAAAAGCTAGAAACCCTCACACCCACCATCTCTTTACAATTAAATATTTTGCTAAATCTGGATTGACTCGCTAGTGGAAATCATGAGAAAGAGTTCAAAGCGGCAATTAATTGGCTTGTTTTACTGCCAACAAAATTGTAGGCCTGTTCTCTGCATCACTTAGAACAGCTTATTATAATGTGCTGTATAGTTTGATTGTGGTGATACCAAATGCATATGTGGAGAGACAGATAGAAAGCCATGTAAATATTTTCAGATTGAGAAGACATGGCTTTCCCTGCCCCTGCCGATATATTTGTGTATTAACGAAGAAATCAGATCTCAGAATCTATGACCAAATACTACCCTTAAGTCTGTTAACATAAAATTTCAGGATTTTTCATTTCCTATAAATTTGATTTTTTAAATATCTTTTGAAACGTCAAAGAGAGCAAATGTGGATGGCTTGCAAGCAAGTCTTGGTATGCTTGATTCATATCATAATAATTTTTGGTGGCTAAATTTTCCCTATGTTTCCATCTTCTCACTACAAATTTACAAGGAAAAAGTGAATGTGATTCTAGGAGCGAGAATAATTATTAAGAATAAAAGACATGCTGGATGTTGATCTGCATTGTGGACTCTGGAAAAAGATCTGATAATTATCTAATTCTTGTGGAAAGGAAAATATTAATAATTATTAAGAAGAAATGAATCTAAGCCATACTGCATGGTTCGCTACACATATTCATTATAATGAGGAGTCTCGCACTCTTGGCTTGAAAAACATTTGTTGAACATCAGATCGCAGATTTCCTTCTGACGACATTAACAATGTAATGAAGGAAAAAATGTTAGTATCATTTGTCAGTATCATGCATTATTGTAGAAATACCTCAGAAATCTCTGGCTACAATACACCTTTGTGTATTTGTTTTTGTTGACTCCATGATGAATTGATAAGAGTAATTTATTATTCTGAATGATAATAACCATAGCTGTAGAGTTGTGCTTAGTTTGGATATTGAATAGATTGTGGGCTTGAAGACATGAATTGACAAGAGTAATAGCCTTGTTTGGAACTCATTAATATCCCTTTTTTGAATGGTATTGTTTTTCTGTATTATATTAGTTTGTTTGGAACTTGTTAATATCCCTTTTTGGTGAAAAAACTAACAGCTCTGTAATTAATTTACACTGGCAGCTGCTTGCAGTGTCTGCAACAAGTGAAGCAGTACTATCTTCTCCAGCACGAGCTCCACAAGGCTGCTCTTAAACAAAATATAAAATACTTGCTGAAGGACAAGGTCACATTTAATATTGTTTTTGTTTAGCAGTCAAGTTCTAAAATGGGTTTTGGTTTAATTGCAGATTGAGAGAATAAATGGTGTTATGTCTGTTTTTAACATGTGAAACTTTTATCAAGATCAATGAAAGGTCACTGTTTAAAGGAAAGTCTATTGTTTCCTATTTTATAATTTGTGAAGGCAGTGTAATAACTAGTTGTGTAGGGCTTTCAATAAAAGATTCCCTGGAGAGTCTTCCAGAAAGAGTGGAGTGTGCCTCCCTGTACAAAACAATTGAAAGAACTTTGAGCTTTCGTAGCTAATTCCAAAAGTTATTTCATTTCACGGAAATGTTGCAATGCATCAGGATTCAGAGCATATTAAAATTTTAATTAGTGATTATATTACTGTCCCATCATTTATGGTGTGCTGTATATCATGTATCTTTTTGTAAATGAAAAACTTGCATTAAATCAAAACAACTAAACGTCTTCATAAGTGCTCAAATTTACTGTTAATCACTGCTATTTTTGTATTAGGCAGGGACTCAAGCTGCAGCATAGTCTTTGTTGTTTGAATGTAATTTATTGTTTGCATGTAACTTTGTTGATTATATAGATCATGATGTATGTGATTTTCATTTCAATAAAATAAAACAAGAGGCTACTATTCAGCGTAGTCAATATTGGTAGACTATTGAGCTTTAATTTGGAAACAGATGATTGAACTATCTTATCTTGGCTTGGACTATTAATATCTTGTATTGCTACATCATTGTGGCATAGTGAAAATGTCATAACTCTTAGCAATATTATTCCACTCTTGGCTTGGACTATTAATATCTTGTATTGCTACATCATTGTGGCATAGTGAAAATGTCATAACTCTTAGCAATATTATTCCACTAGTCTGAGTACTTGCATCATATTTTTATTACATATCCAGTAGTTGACCGCATGTTCAGATTTCATACTAGAAAGATCGGTTTTGAACTAATCCATACCCATTGGATTTTTTAGTCTGCTAATGCAATCAAGCTATCTATGTGCATTTCATATCCTCTGCAAGCATTGGGTATGAATAAAATAATTTTTTCAACCAAATAAAATAGTAGAAGACAATGAATTGACGCTCTTCAACTAATTGTATTGGGGCAAACCATTGATGGAATTGATATACATTTTGACCTCACTTATGATCTCTATTTATTTTCAAAATAGTAGACGAACTCTATTTTATGTAGCATTGTATCTTTCTAGTAATCAAAAGCAACGGTTGCAAAAATGCCTTTTTTATCCAATCATGGTAGTCAGAGGATCCATTTTAGTGGAAGTGCTTTTGATGCTACATGTCTAAGTTCCCACTCTAAAAGATTTGATGGGAGATTCAATGTGTTGGATGGATTTGAGTCTCTGAAATATTATCTCAGGGAGAGTGCTTTCGATGCTACATGTCTAAGTTATTTGAAATCTAAATTTTTTCCGAGTTACCGAGCTTCCAATTATTTAGTGCAAGTATTTCAAGTAAACTGTGATGAATGCCTATACACTTGTGATATGTCCATGATAGAGCACAGAGATGAGTAACATTTTAACCCAACCACACAATAGAAGAAGAGGTATGGAAAAATGAACATTGTAGAGGACTACACCCTACAAGTATGCACTGAACAGGGGATTATTGACGTAGAATGAGGGAGTTCTTCTTAAGGACCACAGGACCTTGAAAAGCAACAAATCAAAGTAAAATACATTATGCATACAGTCTATTCTCTGCCCTACAGCCTAAACCAAACTTATGTTTATATAGGAATCAAACACAACAGTTAAGAGAATACTATGACACCACTACATGCAGAGAATAATAATTCCTTTTAATACCTAACAGAAATCAAGCTGTTACAGAAGTTCTTTCTGCTTGTACTCTACTAGCTCTTCTATCAGATAATAACTCAACATGAAATTAGAGATTCATGCAGCAGACAAGAGAAGCATGTCACCAAAAATAAGTTCAGCACAGAATATTAAAATTGAAAATAGAAGGAAAATATACAAAAGATCACCGTTCTTGCATCCCTTATGCCCAACTTCCAAAAATATGTTATTTGCAACAGAACCCAAGTAGGTTTATTGTGCTTTCCTATCAAACTAGAAGACTGTCACAAATGAGTACTCAAAACCTCAGAAAAGCGAGGGAAAGAAAGTAAAAAAAAGATTGAGATTAATTAGAAGTAAAAGCTAGAAACCCACACACCCACCATCTCTAAAATATTTTGCTAAATCTGGGTTGACTACCTAGTGGAATTCTTGTGAAGAGTTCAAAGGTGCTCGTTTCAATGCCAACGAAATTGTGGTGTCTGTTCTTTGCATCACTTAAAACAATTAATTATAATGCACTTTAAAGTTTGATTGTAGAGTTACCAAATCCACATTGAGAGAGAGATAGAAAGCCATGTAAATATTATAAGTTGAGAAGACATTTAGCTTTCCCTGCCCCTGCCAATATATTTGTGTATTACTAAGGAATCAGATCTCAGTACCTATGGCCAAATGGTACCCTTTATTATGTAACATAAAATTTCAGAAAGTTTCACTTCCTATAAATTTGAATTTTTAAAATATATTTTGTAGACTCAATGAGCGTGAGCGTCTGCAGAGATACCATAGATTTGGCAGCAATGGTTCCTCTCATTTGAGGGATCGATGGCGGCTGCAAAGAACATCTCGGGTCATCTGCAACCAGGAAAACAAGGGAAATGATTATCACAGTCATCTCCCTAGTAGGGGACACTGGATTGACAAAAAAGGAGACAGAGGGTGGAATAGAGGCCATATTCAAAATCTAGAAACTTTTAAACGGTCACATTTGGGTACACAGAAAAAATAGAATTCTGGGAGCAGTACTCAGCATGCGCTTGTGGGGGGACAAAAATCTGGGACAAGAGACCTCTTAGGGGGCCATAGGATTCGTTGGCATCCCTCACCCATTAATCCTATTCTCATCCCAATTTTCCCAACCACTAAAGCGGGAATACTAATCAAACCTCCCCTCCCAAAGAAGGCATGGTCTAACCTTCACTAGGAAATTCACAAGAGACGAGTAGAACTACTCAGGAACAACAGGGTTCTGGGCTTTAATAGTGGAGTAAACAAAGCTTTTGGAAGAAATCACAAAGAAACTAATAGGTGGAAGCCTAATCTGGGTACCCCGGGAAGAAATAAGCAACTTCAACGTATTCAACCAGTAAGGAAAGATATTGATCACTCCCCAGAAACAAGCTCTGAAGATACCCAGATTGATGAATCTACCCGGAACATTATGGAGGATCATTCACTCCCTAGATTGGAGGAAGTTTCCATCACCTTTTCCATGGATATTTTGGATCAAAGGAGACATTTTTTGGTCCAACAGGCTCTGATTTGTAAATTCTGGAATACAAATTTATCCTATACCCAGTTTAGCTCTTGGGCTCATGCAAGCTGGCATAACATCTCACAGATAGAATCTCTAGATAATGAGTTGGG
The DNA here is from genome assembly GCA_018584345.1 of Thuja plicata. NCBI lineage: Eukaryota > Viridiplantae > Streptophyta > Pinopsida > Cupressales > Cupressaceae > Thuja > Thuja plicata. The sequence continues at coordinate 1,412,111 of MU224404.1, read as the reverse complement.
TTATTATCTTGTTATTTTCAAAGATAAGAATAGCAAAGATAAAACATTCAGAATCAAGGCTTGGTTTTATAACAATTTTGGGCTTCATATGCAACAATGGTCTCCTAACTTTGATAGCTCAAAAAATGTTATCAAGTTTATACCGATGTGGATCTCTCTGAATAAACCTCCCTATGGAATACAAAGATGCAAAAACATTACAAATCTTTGCTAATAAATTGGGTATAAACCTCAAGCATCATCAAAGTCAGGATTCGGCTTCAACAATGCTTTGTTTACTCATGAATCTCGCCAAAGAACTTCCAAGATCTCTCAAGATCATTTCAAAATTTGGAACCTGGGTTCAATTTATTTCTTATGAGTATCAACAAAGTTACCCAGTGGAAACACAAATCTCAAGGACAAATCTAGAAATTGTTGTGTTGGATAGAGATCGTTATGAAAACAAAGTTCATGAGAGTGCTCAAGGGATCAATCGGGCTCATCTCCTTTAACAAAATTTGGTTTGGGATTTATTCCCGGAGGTAAGAGTCCCTGAAAATCCAGGCTCACTTAGGATAGACTCGAATGATGACACATAAATAAATCATGAAATTGTTCCTTCGGTTTTTTTATTGGAAAACTAAAAGCTTGACTAATCAGTGGATTATGCCAAGAACTTTTTTATTGGCTTCAAGTTCAAATCCGGGAGGAAATAACAAGGTAGCCCAGAATATGGATTTACTAATAAACCTGGCGAAAGATGGATGGAGGAGGAATATGAGGTCTGTTTCTAAGTGGAATAGGGTAATGATTACTCTTTGAAAGCCCATATCACCAACAAACCAGATGCTGATTGAGAAGAGCTCCACTATTCCCCACAAGGATGGTAATCATATCAACCTTATTCCAAGATTTAATCAGAAGATTGTTGAACAACTTCTAACACAATGGTTTAGAGAGGTGCAAAAGGAGATGATGGTTTAGCTGGCAGATCAAGTTTTGGCAGAAGATGATAGTTATGATGGAAAAGCCATTCACAAGGTCATGGCGGAAACCCTTGATGGGATCATACCAATGGAACACACACCTTCTTCTGGCAGTCTTTCCCCAAAACAGTGGGCAAACTCGCCTACAGATACAGTTCAAGAAGATGACATTTTGCAAACTAGGATCAAAGATTTGTGGGATCTGGCAAAAGCTGAGGTGATCTCTGGTCCCAACATGGAAAATAATCAAGTGAACAAAAATCTTAGAATTGGAAATGTTTCTCCAACCCCACTTTCTGCTAGTACTCTAGACTTTGATTCTTCTAATAATAGCTCGGGCTGCAGAAAATCCTCTAGACTAAGGACGAAAGAACTAAGAGATAACATGGTAGATCCAGGAGACAGATCCAGGAGACACGGTAAAGAAGTCAAGAGCTAGAAACAAAATCAAAGGGGGTATTATTCCGTTAAAACTAGTAACAAAGAGTCATCATTTTCAGTCGTATGACTCAGAGAGGTTTGCAGAGAGTCAAGTAGTGGATCGACCATTTCAACCTCCTATTTCTCCAAGGCTTCAGTCAGTTTACAAACTCTTTGGTTGCTCAGGAAACAAATCCTTGGTTAATGAGGCTGAATCAATATCGTTCATTGAAAGACTTTTAGGTGCGGATTACGTTGAGGAAGAAGAGAGATGGAATGACATTGAAGGCCTTGTTTACTATAGTGATAATGTGAAAGATAAATACTCAGATATTCCCAAGGCTGGAGAGGCATATGATCCTTCCCCTACTCCCCTCTCTTCAATCCGACCCTATAACTTAGGCATTCAGAAATCACTCTACAATAATTCTCTCCCTGATTGTGAAGTTAAAAAGAAAGGTAAAGGCAGAAAATCTCTTGCCACATTAAGATCTGAAGATGGGGAAGATCATGAACAATCTAAAATCACAACATACTTACGAGTTGGGAAGGGGAAGGTCCTTCCCAAGTCACAATGAAAGTCCTATCTTGGAATGTTTAGGGGTCTCAACGCCCCTAACAAGCAGTGAGTAGTAAAACTCTGCATATTTTCGGCTAAAGTAGATATAGTTCTCTTATAGGAAACAAAAATGAGCCTGGATCAATTATCTATCTTCACCAAATCACTTGGAGATTGGTCTGTAGATGGGTTTGATGCAATTGGTTCTTCGGGAGGAATTGCAATCCTTTGGAATCCTAGACATCTGGCTTGCTCAAAATTGGAGAAGAACCCTAATTGGATAGGTGGTGAAATTAGAAGTTTAGTATCCAACTTAAAATTCTATATTATAAATGTTTACGGTCCAAATCTTAGCAGGAGGAAAATGGAAGTCTGGGTTGACATAAGCAAATGTCTTCTCGCTCGAGTAGATGAAAATATTTTTTTAGGGAGAGATTTTAATGCCATAGTTCATCCCTCAAACAAACTGGGGGGCTCGCAAAAGGAGTCACAATCTCAAATTAATTTCAAGGATTGGTTACAATCAGAAAATCTAATGGAAATAGAACTAGATAATGGGTTGTATACATGGACAAAAAGGAGACTTGGGCCTAGTAACATTGCAGAAAAATTAGACTGATTTTTCTTCAAAGAAGACCTTCCACTTTTTCCATTTGACTTCATAGCATCCATCTCTCCAACTTTCGGATCTGACCGTTTTCCCATTTAGCTGGAAATTTTTGGGGAAGATAAACCTCAACAATGCCCGTTTAAATTTGAAAACACGTAGCTTAAGCATGCAATTTTTTTTAAATTTGGTGTCAAATTGGTGGTCGGAATGTAGGATAAAGGGATCAAAACTGTTATGTTTTGTGTCAAAACTCAAGTACTTCAAACAAAATTTTCTCATCTGGAATAGAACTCATTTTAATAACATCTTCTCCTTGAAAGAAGAGGTGGGGCAGAAGCTTAAGAATTTGAATGAAACGATCATGCATCAATGTATGAACAAGGAGTGTTATGATATGGAAAAATAACTTTTAAGGGATCAAGAGGATATTCTAGCTAAGGAAGAAAGATGTTGGAAATAAAAGTGATGCAGGAGCATCCTGGGTGTAAGAGCAATCTTGCATCACCCAAAAATATTTCTGTTTTTATATTCAATAAGGGCTATTTTGTACAGAGCTGCTATTTATGGAAAGTTACTATTTTTGGTAATTTTCGTATGTGCTCAGAATGATCTGATTTCTTTCTTGGAGGTTCATTTTGGTCATATAAGTCTGCCAGTAAAGTTTCATTGCCAGGTCAGGTGTATATTGGAAGATATTGAAAATTTTCGGTATTGGCAGCAGGGTACAGAAACTTTGAACTCAGTTTTGAAGGCTTTAGAGGCCCCGGATGAGGTCAAAAATTTGGGTGACAAGCACTTGCGCAAGTCAAGCCTGTAGAGCGCTTCGTGGCATTTCCGAAATGGGGTTATAATAGCCGATCGGGTCAACTGGTGATGACTTATGGTCTTCGGAAGTTGGGCCACCTGAAATGGCAGAAAATAATTTTCTTC
>MU224404.1:1387691-1397802 GCA_018584345.1 Thuja plicata | reverse complement strand
TATTGTCTTAGGCAGTTCAGAATAGTTCTGGGTAGTATATCTGGGTAATAATTCGAGGCTTTGTCCTACAGAATATTGTAAGGGAATGCCCATGTGGCTTTGCATATTGTAATTCTGAAAGTTTGTACTTCCACATTTGTGGAGATAATAAGAAGCCAATTTTCTATTCTTGCATATTGTTGTTGTTTCTCTATTTATGTTATGTGTTTGTGGTATTAAGGGGAGCACCCTTCATCAAAAATTTCAGAGAAAGTTGGCTGGAAGCAGGAGACAAAAGTACAAAGTTTTTTCATACTATCACTAAACAACACATGAGTGTCAATAGGATACACCAGATTTGTAATGCAGATGGGATTCTTCTTCAAGATCAAAAAGAGATTCAAAAGGAAATAGTTAGATTTTATACAAAGTTGTTAAACCATTTAGAGATTTCTTATCTTAATGCTCAGGAGGATATGCTTGCTGATATCCCAAAGATTATTTCTAATGAGGACAATCTATTGCTTCTATCTAAATTTTCAAAGAATAACATTCTCCAAACTCTTTCACTTATCGCTCCAAACAAAGTTCCAGGGCCAGATGGATTTCCACACTGCTTTTTCTTATAATGCTGACATATATTTGTGAAAGAACTCACAGATGCTTTGGAGGCAGCTTGTTCCTCAGGTAGATTTCTAACTGAAATTAATAACACTTTCATTGCTCTCATTCCTAAGAAAGATAAAGCTAACTGCACTGATGAATTTAGACCGATAGCTTTTTGTAACACCATTTACAAATTTTTTTCCAAAGCATTAGCCAATAGATTAAAACTTATCTTGGGTAAGATTATTGGGGAAGAAAAAATTGGGTTTGTTCCATGGAGATCAATTCTTGATGACATAATTATAGCTTAGGAAGCCATTCATTCCATCCAATGTAACAAACAATCTAGTATGATAATCAAATTGGACATTAAGAAAGCCTATGATAGGGTGGATTGGAAAATCCAGCAGAAGATAGAAAAGGTTTTAACATTTAAGACTCTGTCTCTCCCATGTTCTTATCTTGGTATCCCAATTGACAAAGCTTTGAGAACAGCTCTGGCCTGGAAACCCATTGGTGAAAGAATGGACTCTTGAAAATCTAAGTGGCTTTCTTGGGCTGATAGAGTGGTGTTGATTAAATCCACATTAGCAACAATTCCCATCTACCTAATGTCTTGCCTCTCACTTCCCACTAGTTGCTTTATGGACATGGTTAAAAAACTTAGGAAATTCTTCTGGCAAGGAACTAACACTAAAAGAAAAATTGCTCTTATTTCTTGGGATACAATTAGTAAACAGTTAGAGGTTGGTGGTACTTGAATTAAAAATCAGCTTTGGTAGAACTAGGCCCTTGGACCAAAACTTTATTGGAAAATACTTAAGGATAAAAATCTTAAATGGGTGAGAATAATTAGAGGTATATATTTTCATCACAGAGGATGCATAGGTGGTAAGAATTAAAGATATTCCCAAAGCTTCCAAAATTTGGAATTTCATATCTAAATCGAGGGATATCATTGAGGATAACATCACTTAGAATATTAAAGATGGTTCCAAAGCCCAATTTTGGGAAGATTCTTGGGGTGGTTTTCCTAGCATTAATCAAATGTTGGGACAGAACAATATTAGCAAAGTTCGCTTTGACATGTGGGGTCCTTTGGTAAAAGATTAAATCATTTTTGGTCCTCAGTATACGGTAGACGACTCTTGGCAGTGGAGACAATTTTCACAACTCAGATTAGATCCTTTGGAACTCTAGCAATTGAGGAAAATTCTTGAAGACAGATTTTTCTTGGTCAAATAGGGACATGATGAAATCATTTGGAATGACTCTAAAAGAGGGGTATACAATGTGAAGGATGGATACGAAATTCTAACAGGTACTTCTCAAAATTAATCTCTGTTCTTCAATCAGCTATGCTGGAATAAAGTTTGCCTTCCTAAAGTAGGATTATTCTCATGGGAAGAAATTCAAGACATAATTCTAACTGCTAAATGGTTTAAGAAGATGGGGTACTGCGGCCCTTCTAGATGTTCTTTATGCTACAACAATAAAGAAGATATAAATCATCTGTTGGTAACTTGCGCCTTTGCTACAAAATGCTGGCAATGTTTATGTGAAAAATTAGGATGGTCTTCAGCTCTCCCAAGTGATATTCTCTCCCTCTTCACTTCATGGCTGTAGCCTTTCAAAGATAGCCTTTGTGGAAATCTATGGATTATATCTCCTATATTGATTTGGGAGATATGGAAAGAAATAGAAGAATTTTCCAAGATATATCACTAGACAAAACATCTGTTCTGAATAGAATTGAAGCTACCATAGTGGAGGTCATGAATGCTCGCATCCAAACTTAGAGTGCACAACATAAATTCTACTCTAGTTGGGATGATAAGATGTTAAAAAATTGGTTTGGGCTTAAGACTCTCCCCACATTAGGCATAGGTTTGAAAGCAAATGCCAACCTCAAAGCAAATTGTATTTGGTTGCCTCCTTCCCAAGAATGGTTTAAATTGAACTTTGATGGAGCCTCTAAAGGCAACTCAGGCCCATTAGGGGCGGGCTACATTATACACTCCAATGATGGTAATCTTTTAGCTAAATTGGCAAGACCTTTGGAAATTGATACAAGAAATATGATAGAATTCAAAGCACTGATGTTTGGTTGGTCTTTAGCATTAGAATTGGGTCTAGATAAATTGGAGATTGAAGGGGATTCAATGGTTACAATCAATGCTGTCAGAATCGGTTCCACACCAAATTGGAAATTACAAGACACTTTGGAAGTCATTTTAAACCTAATGAACAAGTTTGAATCTACAACGGCTAACCACATTTTTCATGAAGGAAATCACATGGCCTATGAATTGGCTAATAAAGCTTCCTTGGGCGAATATCTAAAGTTCACTTGAAAGGTTTAAGTAGATTTAGTCACAATCACATTGATTCTATAACTTGTGACATCTCTTAACGGTCATCTTGAGGCAGAGATTGATCAAAAGGAAAAAGGTCACATGATGTCATGTCGACATTTATGAAGGAATCACCTCCATTGCAGAGTATGGCCATTTGAGATCTAGAGGAGGTAATTTGTAGATACAAGTGGCTCGTAGGAGGGACAGGTAGTAGGTTTTGGAGGTCATGCAATCATTCCCTCCTTTCTTGCTTCAAAATAGTGAGTAGTTGAGTACCACAAAGCTTTCATGCAGTCACATCAAATTCAATATTCATCTGATGGGCAGAATTCCCTATCGGTTGTCTATACATTTTCAGCTTGGAAAGGACTTTCTCAATTCCATGACGCCTCTTCTCCTCTGACATAGAGGACGATTGTCCTTTGTCAATTGTGCACTTTAATTTAATTTCTCCTTTTTTAGTGGAACAAACAATTATTTTTGGTGAAAGAATAATGACTTCTTTTTGGAGGAGATTATCTTTAGTTAGACCCAAATTTGGAAATTGCCAATTCTCGGACTTCTTGGAGACTTTCCATTGGGACTTGGTGGTATGCAAGTTGCTTGAAACTAGCGGTGACGTGATGGAGAATAGCAAGTGATGCATGTTTGGCTTGTGGGATGGTGCACAATTTTCTAAGGCAGATATTAGGCATTTTTCTGGTGGCTTTGTATTTGGAGTTTAACAAAGCCAGTTTCTTCTAGCAGAGAAGAGCATAGCCTAGATTGCAGGGATCAGAATATGGACACTCCGATTAAACTCCTCTTAGAATTAGAGAAGATTACCTTTGATAGCCCCATCACCACTACCTGAATCATGGAAGTTTGTAACTATCAGCACCGTCTTGTGCTACATGCTGTGAGAAAGGTGTTAGGATTCAATTTCCTTAGCACAAATCATAGATTTCGGGTCAATTCACATATCTGGGCGAGTTTTTTGGCGAGTATCCTGGTTGCTGGCTCCACGAAAATCATGGCAGAGGAGATTTGTAGCTGCCTGTTTGCAGAACAATATTTGGTGGGTCTCCACGAAGCTATCATCAACATTGATGCCAACCTCACCGCCCCATTGCCTCGGGATCTCGCCATTGTTATGAATGATGGAGAACCATTCTCTAGCTTTGGGTCTGAATTGAGAAGGAACATTTATGGTGGGCCTCCTAGGCATTTATTTTGTTCTGTGGGGTTGGGATTGGGAAGATCTGTTAGAATAACTAAGGGGAGGGGGGGAGTGAATCAGTGGCCTCAACAATTAATCCAATAATCTAACCAAAACTTATATCATAAATATAATACCTTCAGTTATCTTTCAGTCCTACAAGATGTATGCCTTTAAGTAATCTTATTAAATATAAACTGCTCGGTGAATATACTGTTTATCTTTTTCTAAGCTTTATCGAGTAGCAACAATTAAACTTAGTGTTTACCGACCAACCCTGTTTTGGTAATGTGTAAAGAAAAACATCAAAGCAATGAACCATATACACATTTGACACATGAATTTTTAACGTGGAACCACTGTTAAGGGAAAAACCACTTGGGACCGGTAACCCAAAATTTTCACTCTTCTGAAGTGAGCTCGGTGAAGAGCCAACCCTGTTAAAGGTTACAAACACACAGTTAAGTGCGACCTTGTTAGAGGATTCAAAACTAACAGTTTATAATTTAACCTAAAATTCACTATGCTATCAACATGAAAACCTTTTGATACTCTTGAGTATCTCAATACAACAAGGATGGTTAAATCCCACTTGGTTAAGAGATTTTCTGAATCAATGGTTAAACTAAAATAATAAATGATTTGTTCAATAATACAACTTTAATTTGTAGATTTTCATATCTATTGTTAGTCCATAATACCTCTCTGATCAATTTTCTCTTCAATTCCTTTGCTCCCCTTCTTTCTTCTTTCTGCTCGGTGAATTTTGTGTCCTTTGTTGCTCTGTGTCTGCAGAATTCTTGGCTCTGTTCTTCAGCCTGTATGATCATATCTACATGAAGACTTCTATCTTCACCAGAATTATATTAATCATTCCTCTTTTCATAATGAATGACTTGTCTCTTTATATAGACATGATTTCACCATTCAATCTCCTTGTCTTTCTTGTTATTGACATAGATTGCTTCTTGATCCACAAATCTCACCATGTATTGCTTTAATCTTTAAAGATTTTCTTTAGTTTTATTCTGTAGATTTCTCCTTGACAACTATGAATAAAACTAGCTTTAAATATTATTATTATCCTTAGTTCAATTGGTTGATAAGAATAAAATAATCAACCAGTTAACTCTAAATATAGCTCCTGCCAGCTAAGTGTTGTCATTTTCTAACTCTAGTTGATTTTGGTCGTCAACTCTTAGTTTGCTCGGTCATTGACTCCAGTTGTCGTCAGATGTCAACTTCAATTCTGCTCAGTGTTGCGGTGCTCGGTATACTCTGTGAACGCTCAGGGTTCTTTGTTTGTCGGTGTTTATTGTCACTCGGTGTACACTGGCTTTTATGTTTATCGATAACATAAACTTTATCTCTTTGGTTTCTTGAAGTCTATGACAATATGTATATGACCAATCAGATTATATCAAGTTGACATCAATGACAATACAATACATTAACTGATTTAATGTCTTGCATTTACTTTCTGTAGCTCAGTGATCATCAAATTATCATCTTCGAACATTCAATCAGTTATAGTTCATCAATCTCTCCCTTTGGCATTGATGACAACATACTATCAACACAATATGAAATATTTTATATCATACCAAACTTATCGTTCTATAACAATACAAACATCCGACTCTCGGTAAGCTCTTCTAGCTTAGATTTGTTTCTTGCAAAGTGTTTTTCCTTTTCTTCATTCCCTTCTCTGGATAGGGGTTGCAATTTTGTCTTCTATTTCTTTCTCTCCCTTTGTTGTAGAATCTCTTCTCCCTTTTCTGGATAGATATGTAGTATTAACTTTTCTCCAATTCTCTCCCTTGGATGGATGGTTTTTTCTTTGAATCTTTCTTGGATCTTTCTCTCCCTTTGACTGATGTCCTTTTTCGTGATAGATATTTCAATTAATCTCTCTCCCTTTGTATGATCATGATATGATATTTCATTATTGGGTATCTCTCTCCCTTTGACAACAATGCCAAACAAAATAATATCATTGAATGTCTCTATCCATTAACAATGCAGTACTGTAGAAGCCAACAATATCTCTGTTGTGTGGTTCAGATAAGTACCTTCTTGTACACATATGTCATTGCAGTCCATTTCTAAGCATGCATCAACATGATTGATCTTCTGGTAATGTGTAGGCTGATGCAACCTCCTAGTTAGCTTAATGACCAGTAGACAAGGGTTGAACCCCTAGTCTTTTCCTTAGGTACTCAAATGTATCTTTTGGCACTGGCTTTGTGAATATGTCTACTAATTGTTTTTTGGATTGTACATATTCCAGTATTATTTCTTTCTCTTGTACTTGTTCCCTCAAGTAATGATACTTAATAGCTATGTGCTTTGTTTTAGCATGTATCACATGGTTCTTTGAAATGTTGATAGCACTTGTATTATCACAATAGATAATTACTGGTTCAAGAATTTTCATATTCATACCTTTTAGCAATTGCTTGATCCATGCAATGTTAAAGAAATTTGCAGCAGCAACCACATATTTTTCTTCTGCAGTTGATTGAGATATGCATCCTTGTTTTTTACTTTTCCATTTGACAAGTTTGTCCCCATAAAGAATGCTCCTCTTGTTGTGCTCTTTCTATCATCTATGTTTCCAGCCCAATCAACATCGGTATAAACTTGTAGCTTAAATTTGCATTCTTTATTATACCACAAACCATAGTCTTCAGTATTCTTTAGATATCTCATAATTCTTTTAACATCAGTCATGTGTGATTCCTTGGGATTAGAAGATAATTTTGCAACTATACCAACTACATTTGCTATATCAGGTCTAGTGTGTACAACATACATGATTTTGCCAATCATAGATCTATATAAGGTCTGATTTACCTTGGTTGTCTTGTCTTCCTTTGTCAATTTGCATCCGGTTGCCATAGGTGTTCCAACTTGTTTGGAGTCCTCCATTTTGAATATCTTGAGAACTTATTTGATGTATTTGGATTGTGTGATGTAGATGCCTGCATCCTGTTGTAGAATCTATAGACCAAGAAAAACTTTGATCTCTCCAAACGTTGACATCTCAAATTCTTTGTTCATTTCATCAGCAAATGATTTGCATAGCATATCATTACCTCCAAATATGATATCATCAATAAATATCTCAGCAATCAAAATTTTATCATCAGTATCTCCTTTCAAATACAAATTATTGTTATCACTTGTTCTAACAAATCCAATACTAATGAGATAAGAGTGAAGTCTTTCATACCATGCTCTCGGTGCTTTTTTCAATCCATACAAGGCTTTGTGTAGTCTACAAACCATGTTCCTCTTGTTAGGATCAACAAATCCTTTAGGTTGTTCAATGTATACCTCCTCTTCTAGTATTCCATTCAGAAATGTAGATTTAACATCCATTTGGTATACTTTGAATCCTTTGAAAGCAGCATAAGCAAGTAGAATTCTTACTCCTTGTAGTGTAGCAATGGGTGCAAAGGTTTCTCCATAGTCAATACCTTCTTCTTGTGCATACCCTTTGCATACCAGTCTTGCTTTATTCCTTGTGACTTCTCCATTCTCATTCAGTTTGTTTATGAATATCAATTTGGTATTAATGACATTTTTGTCACTCGGTCTAGGTACTAATGTCCACGTTTCATTCTTGTTAATATGTTCAATCTCTTCATTCATTGCACTAACCCATTCTTGATTCTCAAGTGCAGTATTAACAAATTCAGGCTCAAAATCACAAATCAAACATCTAGTGTTCAATGACTTACTTCATGTTCTCATTCCAGCTCTTTTATCTCCAATGATCTGGTCTTGCGGATGGTGTCTTCTGACATATTTAGCAAGTACAGGTTCAGATCTCTATTCATCACCTTGAACTTCATTTTGATCTTCATCATCTCTCGGTTCAACATTGTGAGAATTTTCCTAATTCTTGGTGTGTGCAGCCTGTTGCTCAGTTGTATTGCTATGTCTCTCGATAGCGTTACACTGTTGCTAGGGAAGAGTGTCAGGTTCATCAACGTAGACAAATCTGTTGTAATCTTCTGGTTCCTTTCTGCTTTCCTCATCATTTTTCTCAGCAAATCCTCCACTTGATATTTGTGCTTTCAATGATTTTTTTAGAAGATTTGTTAAGACATTTATAAGCTTTGATTTTGGTAGAATATCCTAGAAAGATGCTTTCATCACTTTTGGAGTCAAGTTTCCCATTTCTATCATCCTTCAATATATAACATTGACTTCCAAAAATTCTAAAATAACTTACATTTGTTGTGTATCCATACCATAGCTCATAGAGTGTCTTATTGGTGTCTTTTTTCAATTGAACTTTGTTCAGTGTATAGACAACAGTACTTATAGCTTCTCTCTAGAATGTTTGTATGATGCCTTTCTCAATCATCAGTGTTCTAGCACAATCAACAATTGATCTATTCCTCCTTTCAACAATCCCATTTTGCTGTGGTGTTCTTGGTGCAGAAACATGTATTGTAATTCCATGCTCATTACAAAAGTTTGTGAATTCATCAGAAGTAAATTCTCCTCCTCTATCTGATCTTAAGTATTTCAGTTGTTTTCCACTTTTCTTTTCAACTATAGCTTTATACCATTTAAACATCTTAAATACTTCTGATTTCTCTTTTAAGAACATAATAATCATCATTCTAGAATAATCATCAACAAATAGAATGATGTATCTATCACCATAATAGCTCTTTGTTCTCACTGGTCCACATAAGTCAGTATGGACTAACTCTAGAATAGCATTAGATGTGTAAGTTTTTCTCTTGAAACTAGACTTTGTCATTTTTCCTTTTTGACAATTCTTGCACATGACATGGTCGGGTTTTGACATACTCAGTAATCCCACTAGTAAATTTTACCCTATTTTTCGACGAGGATTAGTCAAATTTTTGAGACCCATTGGTCGAACCGATGACAAAAACTGTCGTCAAACTTTTCTCGTTCCTTATTCGATAGGAAAAGAAATCGTCGATATATCGACCTTCTTAGTGGTTGAATTATCGACCGAATCTTCATATAAAAAATCGCTTGAAGCTGGAAGAATCGTAGATCAAACCTTTTATCTAGCGACCAACGTTCGTCTCAATTGTGACCAACGGTGGTCGGAACAAACGTCGAGCACATAGCAATCTCGTCGAAACATCAAACATAGTGTTTCTCCTTTGCGACCAAAGTTCGTCAAAATTGACACCGATCACAGAGCGACCAACATCGAAAAAGAGACCAATACTAATTTTTGGTTAAAAAAAAAATATATGTTATAGAATGATCCAAAAAAAAAATACACAGTGTAAATATAAAAATGGTACACACAAGCTCAATGTTTTGATCTCATAAAGGTAGAATGATAAAATCCCCAAAAATGAAAGCTCCTATGGTGCCACGCGTGCTTCCCTGCCTATGCAGTCAATCAATGAAAACCCCCTCAGTAATCACACATCTTCCATGTGTCTCTTAGCATTGATTAAATAATGAAGGTATGTTAGTTTGAGCTTCACTTGGTTTCGAGAATACTTTAATATTGTCTACTTAACAAGGCCAACCACGTGAAGGTGGAAGCTCATCTAGCCCCTCCTAGGACACTCTTATGACCGTTTACGACACTTTAATATCTCTAAGATGTATTCTTAGGTATCGTAAAGGGTCATAAGGGATCCTGGGACACAACATCTGAGAAACATAAATGTAGGCATCATGGTCACAATTGTTTAAAGACACAACATAATTCAGTGGTATACCCAAACAATGCAACGCAACCACTACTCTTCCAATTTGAAGTTGGCACTGCACGATCCGAAAACCATAGATAAAATTTATTCCTTATCTATGATTTTTGGATCGTGTAGTGCCAACTTCAAACTAGAGGAGTAGTGGTTGCATTGCATCGTCTGGGTATACCACTGAATTATGTTGTGTCTCCAAACAATTGTGACCATGATATCTACATTTATGTTTCTCAGCTGTTGTGATA
>MU224404.1:1339336-1359763 GCA_018584345.1 Thuja plicata | reverse complement strand
GAACTTGATAGCTTCATTGAAGAAATCTTTCTCATGTTTCAAATTCAATTTGTTAGTCCATCCAATCACATAAGTCAACCAGTATTCATGACTGAATGTATGATGGCATTCACCCACAAACACTGACAGATGCATGTCATTTGATGACCCTACAAATTGAATGTTGCTGTGTGTGCAAATGAACAAGCATGCATAACTGAATGCAGGATACAAAAGAAAAGGAGTGGATATCACGAGCCCATGCTCGAACTCCACTATTTTATGCAGTGCAGTGATTATTGATTGAAAAGGAGTTACTGTTTAGACACATGAAGAAATCAGAGAGACTATGAGAAAAGACTGGAATAGAGTATGTGATGTCACCATTATGCAAATGTTCCCAATTTGAAAAAATTCTGCTACAGTAAGTACATTTTTGCATTCAGTTGACTGTTATAAATGGATTGAAGTTCACTTAGGAATTCTAAGTTGAAATATCATATGCAAAGATTATGCAAAATGAAAGCAATGCTAACAAATATTAGGCATGAAACAGAGAATGAGAGAAATTGCAAAAAATGGACAAGAATCAGCAATTTCAATTCAACATAAGATTGTGTTATATCTAACTACATTTTGGTGATCAACAACAACATTGAATAATATATGAACACAAAATGATAGATAGTTGTTATGCAGAGTTTACATTTCACATTCTCAGATTGCAATTTTGAGCAAAATGATAAGCATTCATGCTAATAAGACTGGGCAAGTATTCATGTAAATCATTGATTACAGATTAGGGTTTCAATTTAGAAGTCCATGGGAGTCACGAGCCCGTGCTCAAACCCTGTGGGTTTTCTAATTTTATTGCTCCAAATCATAAAACATGATTTAAGTTGTTATGCATATGATGTCATAAGAATGCTTCAGAATAGCATCTGATGCTACCTATGTGTGTTTTTAAATACAGTGAGATAGATATCTTAACAGAAGCATGTTCTTTGCTCTTCATATCTTCCATGTTTTATGGCTTTGTTTATTGCTATCCATATCTTTGTCATACAGCAGTAAAGGATGTTTTATTTCAAAACATTGAAACAGAGTGAAGATGCAAATATAGCTACAGTCAACCTTAAGGCAAAGTGATGACAGTCGACATCAAGCATTGACAGAGTTTTCATGCAGAGAATTCATCAGATAAAGCAAGCAAAGTGACATTTATGGTCATTATATCGGGCCACACACACACACAGAAGCATCCATGCATCTATGATGTGTAGTATTTCAAAGAAGGAAATGGAAAAAACACTGTTTTATTCAAGAACCCGTGAGTGTGTTTTAAACATTTATGTGTTTTCAATGAGTTGTTTTAAAATGTTTTGCATAAGAAGACACCATATTTTGTGTTCATGGTTCAGACAAGACAACATTGGTGTTTTTATTCAGACAGAAATAGAATAGAGGAACAAATTTAAGACATGAAGAGAAGATCATTAAATGAACAAAATGACAGAGAGAATAACTTATCTGCAAATGCATGTTGTTTTCCCCATGAACTCGAAGTATAACTGAAATTGGCATAAAAGATGTGAAGCTTATGACAGAAAGATGTCATAGAGCTCGAGTTTTTTCAAAATTACTGCAACTCGCATCAAAGATATAAAGATTATGACTGAAAGGTGTCATGAAGCTCAGAGTTTTTTAAACTTACAACATCTTTCAGTCATAAGCTCACACCTTTAATGCTGATGAAAACCCAAGTGACAGCTGTTGCCAAGTTTGAAGACCAGTTGACAAATGCAGAGGTGTTATCTTAAAGTTACACAACGAACTGGGGATAAGTCTGAACCTGTGGTAGAGGACTCCCCAGTTCATAGCCGAAGCAATGATGGTGTATCATATTACATAGACAGCTGGGGATGAGTCTGAATTTGTGGGAGAGGCTATCCCCATTTGACACCTGTGCCACAGCTTCAAACCATTCCAAGGTGGCTATGGTGTCGTGTTATAAATGCAATGGTGTGACAAACAGTCAAAAATCCTGAGCCTTCAGATAAGTTGCAGACCCATAACCCGTGGTGGATACAAGTGCCTAAAAACAACAAGTTCATTGTTTAGAGCCACATTCCATGGCACGAGAACATCAGAAAAAGCCCGATATCAATGGAAAATAGAAATATAGACTTACAGATAAGCTCGAGTTCATTCATGGTTGAAAGCCACGGCTTCAAAAGGGAGTGAAGCTACAGTTACATTGACAGAAGCTTCATTCATTAATTCAACAAACTCCCAGTTCTCTTTACAAGCATGGYGGATTACAAAYARATTTCATTCCTTCMACATGGCRKCCACACAGAGAAGAAACAATGAAAACCCTAAAGGAGGCCGACAGATGAAATGGAATTCAATGTATTTTACCATCTTTTGRGTTCCACTRTGGTGACATAAATGCAATGTCAGTGACAGAGCATCGGGTTGCTTCAACAACCRCCACCTCGGTACTTTTAAGTGCCTTGATAACCACAGTTTGCCCCTTCAATGAGAAAAYAGTCATGTCGAYAGAGCTTCAACAAAACYRCAGTTACTTCYTGSGGATSAGCAATGGTGGTCAMAAAACCACAGTTACCTCTTAAACATCGATGGTGATCACAACATAACCATGGTCAAAGCAAATGCCGATGGTAGAGTAACAACAACCTTGCAGTGAAGTCGGGTTTTATCCTTTTCAAAATGCCATGTGTTCGAGACTCTTCATTAAAGAGTGGAATTTAAACTTAGGTTTTTAGAATGTATTTTTTTGAAAACCTTATATGTTTTGGAGGGAAACTTTTTCAAATAAGCCATGTTGGCTATTTAGGGAAGGAGCTTTTTCATTGTAAGGGAGTCAATTTGGAGGAGATTGAGGTGTTTAGTGAATTTTTGAATTCCTACCACTGAGATCTATCTTACCATTGTATTCCTTTGTGATTACCTTTATGTGGTGCCATTATTATGCAAGTGAATTTTTCCATTCCTTGACATGATTCTGAAACTTATGAATGTAATTTCTTCATAGACTTTTGGAGAAGAATAGAATTGACTCAATTACTCATATTTCTGATTGTGATCATTGTTCAAAGTTCCTATTTTTGATTTTCTGCATATAAGAGTAATGCTTTTTGTAAGTATATACTAGTGAATCTTAGTAATTCCTATTATATATTGCAGAGATATAAGCCTTTTGTGGAAAGTGCATGTTGTTAACGAGAAGAGTATTGCTTGTGGTGAAAACCCTAGTTATCCACTTTTGATTAACCTATGTATTGATCAGTGAGTGATAATCAAAGATCCACCAGAGTGTGTTAAGTATCATTCAGTTTGAAGCTTCATATAAGAGTCTGAATATCTTCGGTGTATCACCTTTCCATTATGCAATTTTAGTTACAAACCTCTTATCCCTTTTTCCAATTCAGTTTCAATCAGGAAGTGATATACCGTATCTTATAGGAACCAGCCTAGAATCCGGAGACTCCTCTTCACTCATAGCCTACCCACAGCTAGGAGAGGTTTCCATTGTAAGGATGGAATTGTCGTGTAGCCCTAATGCCTGAGTTAGGGTGACAATTCTAAGCCTGAACAGGAAGTAGTGTAGAATCTTGGGGAGGTTGTATAATAAGGAGAAAGTGGTGATCCATAAGTATTAGACAACCCCAAATCACACTAAATAGGAGCTCAAGAGGGGGTGTAGCGGGGACAACGACTGAGAAGGGAAGTAGAGGAGCTCAATCAGGGAGATTAAAAAAATAGCAAAGGTGGGATGTAACATAGTATGGGGTTTCTATTAGAATGCATGAAGCCATTAAGAGGCCAAAGCTATAAATTATGAGAGAGAATATTTGATGAGAATATAATTGTGTTTATTTGTTGCAATCTTTGTGTACATAGAGTCTTTGCATTTGTTTTGAATTTTTGTGAGTTAAATTATAGACCAATGAGAGTTTTCTTGAGTCAAATGGCCTCATAGGTAGAGGTTCTGAGTGCATAAATAGTGTCAAACATGAGGTGAACTATGATAGGACCTACAAGTGAAGAGTAAAGTTGTGTGCATAGATCGTCAATCGTGAGGTAGTTCACACTTGAGAATTTGAAGTGGTTGTAGAGTGCTAAAAAGTATTGTTATAGGTGTGTGAAGTCCTAATTGATTGAGATCTTGAAGATGTGAAAAAGAGAGTGAATGTGTGAGAAAGATTGTAGCAGATGGAAGGATGAGTTCAAAGAAGAGGACGAGGTGGGTCATGAGGAGGCTTGTGTTAATTTCATTTTTGGAGCAATATTGGGAAGAGAGCTATGAGATATGAAGATTCATGTTGAAAGAGAGTTGTAGCTGGAAGGTGAAAGAAGTGAGAGAAACCCACACCAATGAAGAGAAAAGAGAATAGGAAATGGTCACGATGGACCATCAATTAGTGAATGAAAGTAGTGATGAAATTATCTCACAAGTTGAGTCGGTGGAAGAAGAGGTAGATTAGAAGTAAGAGGTTAATGAACGCCCAATATTTGATAAGGACAAGAAGATGATTATGGGTTTCTTGAAGAGGAGATTGAGAAAAATTGAATAGTTTAGTGCAACAATAGAGAAAGTTGCAGTAGTGGACGTTGAAAAGGATAAAGAAGATGTGAATGTAGTGATGGAATTTAGAAAGTTTGCAGATGATGAGGATGATCATGAAGTGGATGTTGGAGTGCTAGAAGAGCATAAGGTAAAATCTGAAAATGATGAGTTCAGTTTGCCTTTATTTGCAAAGTTGAAAGTAAGAGAATGCAATAAGAAAGGGACAAAAAATAAGTTGGAAAGGTGTTGGTTGGGAAGCAATGCAGAAGCTTGGGAAGGTAGAAGAATAATGAGAAAGTGGTAAGTTGCAGGTATTAGACAACCCCAAATCACACTAAAGAGAAGTCGAGGGATGAGGGGAGAAATGACTGAGAAGGGAAGTAGAGGAGCTCAGTTAGGGAGATTTAAAAAAAAGTAGGGGTGAAATGCAAAAGAGTGTGGGGTTTCTATTTAGAATGCACAAAGAAGCCATTCAAAGCCCAAAGCTATAAATCAAGAGAGCAGATTTGAAGAAAATATAATTGTGTTTATCTATTGCAATATTCATGTGTAGAGAGTCTTTATATTTGTTTTGTATTTTTGTGAGTTGAATTGTACACCAGTGGGAGTCATCTTGCATCAAATGGTATTAGAGTTAGAGGTTTAAAGTGCATAAGTATTGTCAAATATGAGGCAACCTATGCCAAGACCTACAAGTGAAGAGTAAAATTATGTACAAATCGTTGATCATGAATCAATTTGCACTTGATAATTTGAAGCAGTTGTGGAGAGCTCAAAAGGATTGTTGCAAATGTGTGAATTCCTAATCAATTGAGAGCTTGAAGATGTATAAAAGAGAGTGAATGTGTGAGAAATATTGTAGTAGATGGAAAGATGATTTCAAATAAGAGGGAAAGGTGGGTCACGAGGAGGCCCATGTTAATTTCATTTTTGGAGCAATATTGGAAAGAGAGCTATTAGATGTGGAGATTCTTGTTGAAGGAGAGTTGTAGTGGGAAGGTGAAAGAAGTGAGAGCATACCACACCAATGAAGAGAAAAGAGAAGATAAAATGGTCACAATGGACCATCATTTGGTGAATGAAAGTGATGAATAGATTACCTAGTAGGTTGAGGTAGTGGAAGAAGAGGTAGATTAGAAGAAAATAGTTAATGAGTCCTTGGTATTTGATCAAGTATCGGAAGATTATTGTCCATTTCTTGGAGAGGAGATTGAGAGAATTGAAGAGATTAGTGTAACAATGGAGAAAATTGTGGTAGTGGATGCTAAAGAGGATAAAGAATATGTGAATGTGTTGATGGAATTTGAAAAGGATACAAATGATGATGAGCATGAAGTAAATGTTGGAGCGCTTGAAGAGGATGAGGTAAAATATGAAAATGCGGAATTCAAGATGCCTTTATTTGCAAAGTTAAAAGTAAGAGAATTAAATTGTAGATTTGCATATGGGTGTTGAGTGTTTGAGTGTAGAGCATGTTAAGGATGGGCGGAAAACAAGATTTCATGAAAAAGGAGAGGAGAGTAGAGAGTATTTGGAGGAAAAGAAGAGAGAACCTTTGATGGAGGAGGACTATCTATGATGGATAAGATTACACAAGAACAAAGAGGAGAAGAGATCTATTTTTGGAGGAGGTTGGATTGTGGTGGGCATGAGTCCATGAGAGGGAAGAGAAGAAGAGGACACACTTAGTGGATGTCAGAAAGTGTGTCAAGTAAGTGTTGGAAGAGGAAAATTAAGAAGACTGATTATGTACCTAATGCAATAGTGAGGGTTACTATAGGTTATTTATGTCCTAGAAGAGTAGTTCTACTACTTAATGCCATTTTGTGATTGTATGCTCACAAATTTTACTATCCAATGCGTCTGGTGTAGCACCACCTAGGCTGATAAGCAGTCAACACCACTAAAAAATATTTATCATTTTTATTTGGGTTTGGTTTGAAGGTCTTTGGTGATAGATTTAGACTCCTAGCATCAAAGTATTAGAACAATGTGTGAACATGAATTAAATCTACATGGATTCTATTCTTGATAATCCTATTACCAACACATTTTCTGATTTCAACACCATATTTCATACAATGCTTGTGCAACCATGGTAGACCTTGTGGGGCATACCATTGTGGATTCTATAATTGAGCTTTATGTCCACATACTTCCCTATCTATTATTTCATTAGATACATGCCCAAAGGCATATATCCAACCTTCTTGAAGGGCCTTGCAAGTAGATCCCTTGTTTGAGTGCATACTCTATGTTGAGTTGGCATTTTTCTCCCCTCTTCTCTATTGAAACAGTTGAAAAATGTGGAATATAGACAACACATTTTAATTTCTTACAAAGAGATGTTATCTTGAGGAATGAAATGAAACAATTATAGATTGTGCACATAATGGGAGGACTGAAATATCATATGGGTATCCATTTAGATGTTCAAAACATGTCAAAATAGTGATTCTCGAGAAATCTTTGACAAAACGCATTAAAGAAATGTCATCTCATTGAATGCAATGAATGTAAGATTTGTAGAAATGTTAAAAGGGTTGTAGAAACTTCAAAGAAATTGCTATTAGAAGGCATGAAAATAAATTCTAAATTCCAATACTTTTGTCAATCATCTATCTGCTATGTCAAAATAGAGGCTTTACAATAAGATGTGAATATGCATCAATGCATATTGATATACATGCAAACTGTTGAAGCATTGATGAAACACTTGAACTCTTTGCCCGATTGCCTCACAAAGATGTCATCTCATTGAATTAAATAATGCCAAGCTACCCACACTTTGTTTGAAAGACTATAAACTTCCAATAAATGTCAAATGATAGGTGTAACACCAAATTCAACAACCTTTTCTATCATACTAGGTAATGCCACATTGAGTTGGCAATGCGGGTAGGTGAGGAAGCTGAAAGGATGGAGTGTGGAAGACTAAAGCCTAAAGAGAGGGAGACATATTAAGAAGTTGGAAAGGCATTGGCTATGAGGTAGTGTAGAAGCTTGGGGAGGTGAGAGAATAAGGAGAAAATGGGAAGTTGTAGGTATTAAACAACCCCAATTCACACCAAAGAGAATTTGGGGGAGGGGGGGTAGAGGAACTTGGTCAAGGAGATAAGAAAAGAGAAGAGGTGGGATACAAAAAAATGTGGGGTTTCTATTTATAATACACAAAGAAGAAGCCATTGAAAGGCCAGAGTTGTAAATTATGTAATATCAGATTTGATGAGAATATAATTGTGTTTATTTGTTTCAATCTTTATGTGCATAAAGTCTTTTGCATTTGTTTTATTTTTTTGTGAGATGAATTACAAGCTAGCGGGAGTTGTCTTTCATCATTGTCCCACTAGTCAGAGTACTCAAATCATATTTTTATTACATATCTTGTAGTTGTAATTAATCCATATGCGCTAGATTAATCTATATGAATAAAATCACTCAACATTTATTTCAACCAGATAAAATAATAGAAGACAAGGAATCAATCTTTTCAATTTATTGAATTGGAGAAAACTAGTGATGAAATTTATATACATTGTAACCTCACTTATGATCTTTATTTATTTTCAAAATAATGTATAAAATTTATCATATGTAGCCTTGTATCTTTCTAGTATTTAGAAGCAACAATTATAAAAGTCCCTTTTTGATCTAATCATGACACTCAGAAGGATCCATTGAGGGGGAGCTCTTTTGATGCTACATGTTGAAGTTTTGATGTCTCCAAAAGATGTAATTAGAGATCCAATTCATTGAATGGATGCGTCCCAAGTTTCATTGGAATTGGATTGAATTTTCAAAATGATGGGAAAGGTTCGGGGTCTATTGGAACCAACTAATAAGGATCATTGCATTGAATTTTTTTGTCACGAGTTAGAATCATATATTAATATGAGGGAATGTGAGCTTCCTCAAGGATTGTGTTAAGCATATGTGCGTGGATGAATGTTAAAGAAATCACCACACTTTTATTAAAGAAACAAGTGACAATAATCTAACTTTTTAAGCTTGAATTTCTAATGAAAACATAAATATCTCAGGATGACACCACTTTTTGTCTTAACTTTTTATGTACCATGGATATGATATTATAACACATTTGGGAAGATAAAGATGTAACATGTACGATACACATATTAAATTAGTTACATCGACCCATATGGATAAATTATGACTCTGAGATTGACACTTCGAAGGAAACCAATACCCCCAGGTAGTCTACTAAGTTTTCCACTTGGTCCACGGGGAAAGGGAAAAAGTTAAACATGGATATAGAATCCAAGGAGGAAGATAGTGGGAGTGAAGAGAAAGGATAAAAAGGAAAAGGGGTGGAAATTGAAAATAAAAAGGATGTGGAGATGGAGGATAGTTTTGAGTCTAATAATAACTCCTCTCATGTGTCTGAGAGGATAAAAATGGGACCCATAGACCTCACAAATGAAATGATGTTGGAGGAAATCATTTCTTCTAAACCCATTGTTGTTGGGACCTTTGGAGACCTTCAATTAGGGACCTATGATAAATGTGCTATTACTGTAGGTGAGTTTGAAAAGACTAATGTCAAATTTTCAAAACTTCAAAGGAAAATTGGGAGCATTTCTAGATTTTCCATGCGAGTAATGCATAGTTCAATGACATCTCGTTGTCTACTACAAAAGAAAGTTTTGGGAGATGATAATAGTGATGAGAGAAATTACAAGGACCTATTCAAGTTCCTCATAGAGGAATAGTTTTCCACACTGGATCAAATCAGATGCACTTACAAGGGAACTCAATAAGGACTGTGTCCCTTGTTTTGTTTACTTTTGTTGTTGCTAGTTGCCTTTATGGGCATACTATGAAGATTGTTTATGCAATTCATTTTTTATGGCGTGGATGATCGGTATATGTTGACAATATATGCTGGTTTTTTTGAGATTAGTAGTTAGTTAATGTGTTTCTAATGTAAATCTGCAACCTTACACCCTCTAGGGCATTGTCTTACGAGACAACACCCTAGTTTTTTCTGATTTAATATCAAAAACTTATAAGAATAATTATTTTAAACATTGAGTATGGCTTCATGAGGATTACCATTGCATTGTATTATTGGGAGGTTTATATAAGGAATGTCATTATTATTGGAAAAGATGTGTGTGAAGTATGCTATTGTATTTTTTATCTCTTGGAAATACAACATGGAATGAGTTCTATAGGGAGTATTTTATGGTGTTAGCCACCCTCAAGGGTTATATTTATCCATATATTGGATACTGTGGCTTTTAATTCTAAAAACACCTCTGTGCTATGTGAGATCTATCCTTTGCATTATAGTATTTCCATTATCATACGTATGGATCTTATAAATTGGTATCAAAGTTACAATTTAGACAAAAGTGGACAAAACCTTAGATTTTGAAGATTCACCTATAACTTATGAATGATTGTGAAAATTTCCACATATTTTTACCCCAGAGTTTGATGATCAGTCCAAAAATAAGATTTTTATCATTAATATTTTGTGCGTTATTAAATTTTATGGTTTTTTTCATAAATTTGTCTTCTAATTTGCAAATTAGTATTTTATTTAAAATCTTACATATCTAAAAAGGCCATCAAGTATTATTGGTGTCTATTAAATTCATTTTCTAATTTGAGATTGGCTATATAATGTATTGGTTAGATTAAAGAAATTGGATTTGATAAAATGGTTATGTATTGAAAGTGTACATGAAACCCTAATTTCAATGTAGGTTCCTAATTTTGATGGAAGCAAAGATACATTATAATGGTGGTACAAATATTAAAGATTTGATTGTAATACCATTTCATGGAGAATTATATGTTTGGGATCATTAAGAGGTGAAGGTGAGGAATGATATTTATAAGTGTGTAAGAATATTTATTCTTTAGAGGAAGAGAAAGAAGATGAGGAAAAAAAGAAGAGGAAGAGTAAGAAGAGGATAAAAAGAGGAAGATGAAGATGAAAATAAAGAAGTGGAAAGAATGGGGGATGAAATATGAGAGAGGGAAGAGGAAGAAGTAAAAGATGAAGAAGGAGAAGATTTATAGGAAGAAGGAGATGATAAAAGTATATACACTTTAACTCAAAGAAGATTATGTACTTATTTGCCAACATGCATCGAAAAGGAAAATGAACTATAGTCTCTCTAAACCCTAGAAACAAGTATACTTTCATTACCATGGAATTATCCAAGAAGCTACATCCACAAATAAAAAACATTAAGGTCAATCAAATATTAGGAATAGATTTTCAAATTTTTGAATATTCAAAGATCTTTATGCATATATATGTTTTTTATTACATTAGCAAGGAATGGTCCCTAGTCCCATTACACAACAAAAAATTAGAAGAAATAGAAAAAATGGGACCAAAAAAAGTTTTGAATAGCACAAGGCACACTTAACTATTGAACAAAATAGACCCCAACACAACTAGTTCAACATGCTATAACAATTAAGAACAATACTTATACCGATTGAAACCTTTTCAAAAGCCATGTTCAACATCAAAAATTACTTAAAGATAACCACAAATAAGTTTTAAAATAGAGCACATAGGCCCACCACTAAAAACCTAAGAGAAAAAAGCATTAAAACTGATCAAAATTCTTTGGGATAAATATGACATACCAATTATTCTAAAGGTTCTCTAGCACCTCTTTCTAGGTAGTTTCCAAGCTCCTAAAATTTCTCCTCTAGTTCATTGCTCTTTCCCATCTTCTCCAGCTTCTTTTTAGTTTTGGACTGCACTATAGAGATTCCCATAAATTTTTTTTTCATCACGCCTTCTATTATCCTTGTCAAAGATTGGATTGTCTCTCCCATCTTATTTTTTTGGCCCTTGCATATAGCATCAACCTTATTCTTTAGTATATTGATTCTTATAGAGAGTTATTCCATGTCAGTCTTAACACCTCCCCCTTCTTCAAAATTCTCCAGATTATTCATCCCCTTTTTATTAAAATATCTCCATCTTTTTATTGGAATCCTCATTGTTTGGCCTTCCTTTGATTTCCTCTGACTCTAGGTTTTCCTTGAGGAACTGAACCTCTTCATCCTCTTGCTAGTATTATTCTTTGTGTTCCATATCTTCATTATCTTCTTCATACACATATTCATACTCTTCCTGAGGTATGTCCTCTTATTCATTTTCAAACACATTCTTTTTTCTTTTGTTTTGTGGGATCATGAAAATTTGTCAAGTTTGGAAAATCTAGACCTCCCAACTATGACCCCTCTTTTTTGTTTTCAGTTTCTTTATTTTTATTATTATTTTCCTCTTCATTATCCTCAATGATAGTAACTTTAACCCCCTTATTTTGGGAATACTTCTAGGTCATTTTCTTGGATTTGGAGGACCCAAGTAAGTCAACAAAGGGTTTATGCTTTTCAAGAGTAATTTTAAGAAGCTCATTAATGTAGGGAGAATGGGGATGAACAAGCTTAGATTTATATGCCTTACCAATAGATGAGTTGATAGAATTCAACCTATCAGGCACATTTTCAATAAGTTACACTCGAGGATGAGGGGAAGGGGTGGGTTTTGAATAGTATTCACCCTCTTTATAGATTGAAATTCTTGAGTCTCCTCCACCTGATATGTCACATTGCTTGGTTCATTTTGGTCATGCTTATGTGATGGATTATTCAAGCTTGGAGAGTCCTAATAAGTTTTCAAAGACATCTATCTTGTTTGATGATAGTTGTGGCAATAATTTTGTCACTTCATCTTTGTATTTGGAGTTTTTTCACCATCATTTTCTATTGGTTCCTTGTTTGTCACCTTGTATTGTGATTGGGCATGTTCTTGTTTGGTTTGTGGCATCTTTATCATCCAAAGATATGGCAACACATGAGTATATTTCAGAGAAAACATCATCATACTACATTTGGATTTTACTTCCTAGTTCCTAACCAGAATGGGAAGCATTCCTACATTTTTATTTGATCTATCTTCTTCCTAAGGGGAGAAATGTTGTTTTTAGGTGTTGGACTATATTTTGTCATCATGTACTCACCATTTTTGTAGGATATTGTTCAGGGGGGCTATGTTGTATCCTTCTTTCCTTCCTATGGAGGGATACCTGATTATATATACATGATGTATGTAGTCCTTGGGGGTTCTTGAGTCATTCACCCATGCATCTTATTTGTTTTCATCTCTCTTTTGGAGGGGAGTTTTTTCCTATGATATTTTCTCCCTTTCTCTACTTTATGAGAGATTTATTTCATTTCATATTATACGTGGGTACCTAACATTTCCTAGTAGTTGGGAGCCATCATGCATTGTGAGTTTAAGTGCATTCCCCTAAGTTGCACTTAAGGAGGGGGTGTTGATGTAATTAAATATTCACTAATTACACTTTACTTAAGCTTACTTAGGATAATGCATACATAGTAGTATGTGATTTAGACACTGAGGAGTTTACACCTTAATTTACACATGGAGTAGGATAAATTCCACTTTAGGTTGTGAAAGTTGTTATCACATTCCAGTTTATTTATGATATCCACCTTTAGTGCACTTATCAAATTATCATCCTCCACATGTTGCACATACTTCATTTCATAATGGAGGATTATCCACCTTTGGTGGACATGTGATTCCATCTTGTATGGGTGATAGCTTATCTACTCCTTATCATAGTATCTTATTGCCTTGCCTATATAAGAATGCCTATTATGTACATTTTAATTATCTCTATTAACAATAATACTATTCTTGAATCTTGTTGCAATCGTCTTTCCATTTTATTATGAAAGTTATCTTCATCTTTCATTTGATCTTAAGGGTGTTGTAGATTTGCCTAAAACTCTAACACTTTTAAGAAATCTCTAAAGAACCTTGTTACTAACTTCCATTAATTTTTTTATTTCCTAGGGGCCTTGTCCTTCAATCGTTAGGATATTTATAATTAATTTAGAATGACCTTCAACCATTATTTTTTGGAATCCCAAGTCTTTAGCCATGGTAATCCTCTTCTACACAACCATCTCTTTAGCTTTTTTATTGGACACACAACCAAGGTTTATTGCACAAAACTCTATAAAGAATCCCTACAATCTCTAATTATGAATCGGGCTGCTATAATTCCTAGATTTCCTTTAGAGCTTCCATCAAAGTTTCACTTGAGAAAATCTATTTGAGGAGGTTTCTAGACAATATTTTTCCAAATATTTTCTTGTTCTAATTAACTTTACCCAGTTCATGGTGAATTCCGCAAATCCATTTGATTTTGATTTCTTGAAGGGTGGCAAGATATTTTGAAAATCTGAATCAAAATTTATGGTTTCTTTTATTTGGTGTTTTATCATCTAAACAATAATAAATTTAGGCAGGTTATTGTGTGGGGTCATGTGATTAGACTAGACCTTTAAATACCATTTATATTATTGCACATTCATAAGGAAGATGCTACCACTAGGCTCAAGAGGAGACTCAAGTTTTGAATGGGGCAGTGATCCATCACTAAATATGTAATTGATTAAAAACGATAATACAAATGCAATGTAGATGACAAAATAGACTAATAGATGAAAAATTGTAAATAACAAACTAATACAAATATACAAAGAGTTGTAACTGACAGGAACTGAAACTAGATTAAAGATCTAACCTGTACCAAAAATCTGGGAACAAAATTTAAGGTAAAAAATGTTTGAAACATTCTATTCCAGGTGCTTCTACCTAATTTTTTTTGTGAGCTTCCAACAATATTTGATCTTTCTGGCTTTCCGACAACAACTTTGTAACTTGTTCCTGCACACAAAAAATGTGGAAAAAGGTTGTCTAAAGGGGTTTTCCTTGGTCAAACCCTTGATTAGGAATCAACCTTGGAAATGAAATGAAATTTTAGAAAGGGGAGTATGTAAAAATGTAAATGTTTGATTCACCTTGCATAAACTATCATGGATGAATGTAGAAATTTCTCATACCAGTGATGATGCTCGAATGTACTTTAAATCAAGGAGTTGAGCTTGAAATGTAGAATAGGAATCAATGATTCCTTCATAAAAGCATGGATCTATGATTTAAATTCCTAAATCTTGAATGTAGATATGCTTGATAATCACTTGTAAAGAAGGAGAATGAATGAGAATGGAAGAAGGATATTATTTCTTGATTGAGGATTCCTCTACTTTGCCATCATGGTAGAGAAAATTTCTTCAATTGGAGAATATTTCCTTTTACTCAAATGAATCTTGAAGAATTGGAGACTTGGAGAACTTGATCTTGGATGCTTGCCTTCAAATCTTGAATCCACCCACTTAATTATACTTGAAAACTTGACAGCTTGATTGCCAAAATGATTGAACTTGATCATATATATCAAAATAAGGAGAGATATATGGTTTTTATTCTCAATCCTACATTTCAAGATTCAAAAATAAGTTAGGCCAACCATGCGATCAAAATTACTAATAGAACCTTTGATGACATGTAGTTGATTGAATGTTTGAAGATGTTAAGTTGATAACCAAAATACAGAAGGATAATACAAGACATTAAATCAGTTAATGGATTGTATTTTCATTGATGTCAACTTGATATAATCTAATCGGTTATAATCAAAGTGTCAAATATTTCAGAGGATCAGAGAGATAAAGATTATGCTTTCTATAATGCATAAAAGACAAGCATTCACATTGTGACTAAAAACAACGATGGTCAATGGAACCCGATGGATAGAGATCACCAAAAACCAAGTCATAGTGATTCCTGAGAGAGAAAACCAATGAACATTACCAACAAGCAGAATCACAAGCAAACCCGATGGACAAAAACATAGTGTAAACCGATGGAGAAGCCCGAGGAGAACTGGAGTATTGACTGACTCTATCAGAGAGTCAAACTGAAAATAACTAGAGTTCACAAATGATAAAATATCTAGTTGGCAGAGCTAAATATAGAGTTAACTGGTAGTTATCATTGTTTTCATTGACAAGATAAGCCAGAGATAAGTGATTGATTTAAAACTGATTTGTCTAGTTGGAAAGAAGATCTCAGCGAGATAAAATATAATTTTTTCTTTAAATTTGATTGGCAAGAATTGTGGATCATGCTAAGATCAAGAAAATCAAGAACCTAACAATGCTGATATCATGTATATTTAAGAGACAACTCAATTTATTACGAATTGGTGTGGGTGAAGGAATGAAAAAGAGGATGCTAAAGAGAAACTGATGAAGAGCAACTTCATACAGTACTGATCAACAAGCTGAGGAAAGAGATAAAGAATTTTGTAGACACCGAGCAACAAAACACAACATCACCAAGCAGAATCAAAGTGGAGCAAAGGTATAAACAGAGTTATATTGATCAGACTAGTTTGTGAGATTACAATAGATCTGAAAACCTACAAGTATAAGTTATATATGTGAATAGATCATACTGTTTTAGTTTAACCATTGATTCAGAAAGTCTCTTAACCGAGCAGGATTTAAAGATCCTTTCTATATTGAGATACATCCAATGGAGTATCAAAAAGTTTGATCATGAAGATATCATGAGATGCTAGATACATATTGATAGGTCATGTGAGTGTTTGATCAAGGATGGTAGCATAGAGATGCCCGATATCAAGTGATAGACTAAACTTTTAAATCCTCTAACAAGGTCACACCTAACAACGTGTTTGTAACCTTTAACATGATTGGATATTCACCGAGCTCACTTCAGAAGAGTGAAAATTTTGGGTTACCGGTCCTAAGTGGTTTTTCCCTTAATAAGGTTTCCAAGTTTAAAATCCATGTGTCAATGTGTTTATGAGTCATTACTTTAGTGTTTTTCATTACACTTAACTTAATTGGATTGATCGGTATACACTAGATAATTTACTGTCTTTCAGTAAATTGACAGACTGCTAATCGATAAATCTACAGTAGAAGGTTTTACAAAGCATTCTGAGGAGTAGTAAATTGATATAAGTATTTGGAGGCATTCATCTTATAGGACTGAAGATAACTAGAGGTATAATTTTGTGGTATTAAGTGTAACACCCCAAAATTGGCATCTTGCAACCCCAACCAATTTTGTTGCATTTTTCATTCTTCTGAATCATCAAAGTCCTATTGTACTAGGCCATTCTGAGTTTTGACCGACTGTACTCGACCTAAGTGTCAAATGTAGAAAATCCTAAATCTGCATTAATCATACATTATATTTAATTCTTAAACATCAATTGGCTAAACAAACCTTATGATCGAATTAATTTAATTATAAAGTCCTAGCCCTTTAATTAAATTAAATTCACCCCTTTTAGCTAAAACACATAAAAATGAATTAAATACTATTTAATTATTAAAAAAATATCCTCATTTCAATAATTAAATTTAATTATTCAAATAATTAAGAAAAAAACATTTATGAGGTCATATTCTATTTATTTAATTAAATATTCTCTCAAAAATCTTCTCTCATGTTCAGAAATAGAAACTTTGAATTAAGTGTGCTTTAAAGGGAAAGAAAATAATTAAAATAAAAAAAGAAAACAGTTAAAAGCAAAGGGAAAACAATTTATTGTTTTGTTTTAAAGAAAGCTTTCTATTTTGAACTGGCTTTTCTATCTATTTTATTTCAAAAAGGAAACTTTCTGTTTTGAGCAGACTCTCAGTCTATAAAAGAGCTCCCATTCCTCATTCAAACCCCTTGGAGAAAATATGCATTGTTAGAATATTGAATTGTTGCTACATTTTATCATCTCATTTCTAGTTAAAAGCTTTCATTTGCAATAGAATAATTTCAATTTCTTAGAATAATTTCAGTGAAATCATGTTTTAGAATAATCTTGCATCTTTCAATTCTTAGATTAATCTTGCATTTGCATTGCATTCATGGAGAAAAATCCTTCATTCTTAGATCGGTCTATGGTTGTGAGACTCTCGTACTGAGAGCTATTTCAAAACCCCATCTAGATAGAAGGCATCAGGTCGAATCATACAGGCATGCAGGATGAATAACTCATATTCACTTCTATATGTGGCTGATGAACAAGGATGATGTTGAAGTGTATGGTTGAATAACAAGGCCAATTTTCCCACATACATTTCTGGAACCCACCGTGGAGCTCAAAATTTTACTTTTTGGCCTCATTTTTTACACTTTTTGATCAATTCTGGTTTTCGTCCGTACGACTCGATGATCAAATTTCACATGAAATTTCTCTTATAACCGCGTGACATTTTTCAAGTATATGCATTTCTTCATGCGCATAGCTGTGATTCTTCATGCGAATCGTAACACTTCTTTGCATGACATTTGACTCCAGTGAACTTTAAATTTTAGTTTTTGATATCTCTATTTTTGCTAGTTTCTAACCACTAATGGTTTCTGTTTGCTGTTGACTATATTTTTCTGGTTTTATCTCTGAAATAGCTTAACGATTGTTTGCAATACCCTGAAATGAATAAATAAATTAAAAACTAATGACGTATTTACTGCAGGATGCTTGTTGAAGACATACATATTTTCACAAAACTCTCATGTCTATTTTTAGTAGTTAGAACACAGTTCGGTTGGTGCTTAAAATGAATCATTATCTTGCGTGATTGAAGTGTTTTCTAGATTGTAACCCCAAGAACTATATGAACATATCCTCTCCCCTCGCCTTTATGGATCTTGGGTGTAAGAGAAATTCATATGAATCTTCTAGTGTGGCTACTTCCCAAGAGCTTTAGCAGAGCCAGTGAGAGTGGATGCCCAACCGGTAACAGGCTAATGCCAATCTCTTTCAAAATGGTATATAAAAAATGCCATTGTGATTAATCTCATAATGGACAGGTGTGAATTCATTGTGGCAACCAAAATATCCTCTAGTACCCTAGTGGTGCATTAAAATCCTGACATTGTTAAGGTGAAAGCCTTGTTTTGAAAGGATTGGAAGAACCCCCTTTATTGGGAAAATGACTTGATCCCAACCACCTAAACGGATGTCCTTACTACAAAAATTTGTTATAGTATCCAAAATCCCTCTATCTATTGGTGCGGAAGGTCAGAGACCGACTAAGATGTTCCACACTTTCATGGTTCTTAGTAGAGACAACAGTCCTTTGGGAAGTGATTCTCTTGGGATTCAAAGCTTGGTGTTCCTGAGAAGTGAGTGCACAGTAAGGAGGAGCTTGTGCCTCCAAGCTTCTAAGTTGTCTACTATGAGTAGGCATGGATGAAATTTGGTTCAAGTGGGAATTCAATAGATATTTCCCTGACTTACCTAGGATTGTGGTGTGTCTATTATTATTTTTATACAACAAACAATCTCCATGATGTGTTTTGTGTGAGTGTTTACTGAAACAACAACAACAACAATCAAACGATCTGGAAATCTGTAAACTTTGGATATTTTCCTATCTTGTCTTGTCTGAAACTCTATTGAAACTCTATCAAATTTGTTTCAAAAACTTGTCAAAACTTGGTCTTTCATCGGTCTATCCTACTACATTTAGTCTATTCTAAAATTTGCACTATCATAACACTTCTGCTAGTTCACATGCAGCTGCAATCTATTGTTAGTCTAACCTATCACTATCTTGAAATCTGATGTTGTTACACTTGTCCAATTAACTGAGTCCTTTGTTCAATATTATCATCTTTGTCTACACTATCCTTGTTCTGAGTTGTGAGAGCAGGTTCATTAACCTTGACTCAAGATTGGAGTCTTTTTCTATCTCCTTCTTAGTTGGACGTTTCTCTCTTGGTCTCTTTGGTCTTGGAATTAGATAACACTTTAGGTATCATCGTAGTGTCGGTCAAGTTAATCAACTTATTTATGCTTGTGTGAACTAGAATTCATTTTAAGGAACTCTAGAAATTTGTCACCTTGCTATCCAATTGTGTATTCTGCTGTGAAGGTTCTGTCCGAATCTTCACAAATCCATGCTTTCATCAATATCATCACTAGTCTATCTTTGACTGCAATCTGTTCACACTCTGACTCATTGTTGATTCAAAATATGAATTTGTTGTGCTAGTCCAAGTGACTTGTTATCTTATCATCTTTGTCTGCGCTATCCTTATCCTGAGTTGCAAAAGCAGGTTCGTCAACCCTGACTCAAGATTTGAATCATTGCTATCTCTGTCTCAGTTGGACATTATCTCCTTTATCCTTTAGTCTTGGACTTAGTCAGCACTTTAGATATCATTTTAGCACCTATCATTCAATCAATTTATTCATCATACCTTCTCTTCAATCTTCTAAGCAAGCACATCACATCAATCTTACAATGTCTAAAAGCAAAGAATAGATTCTTAGGGAAACTTTATAAAAACAACTTCAAACTTTGGAATCTGAACTCCAATGATTAAAGGGGAAAAATGATACTCCATCTGATGAATCCTCCTTAAGATCAACCTGTCCTTTTCTATTTGATCATGATTCTCACATCTCTCCACTTTCTTCCAACATGGATAAATCTTGGTATGACAATCCCATCTTTGATCAAGAACAGTTTTATGACAATCCTATCTTTGATCAAGAGATTGTAAAGGAAACTATGACAGAATCAGATGAAATCCTTTTCTATCCGCAAAAGAAGGATATTGAAAGTCAAGAAGCATGTAATTATCCTTTAGAGATAATCTTTACTCCTTTGGGAAAATCTTATGAATCTGCATTGGCAGAACTTCTTGAGCATGACCTCATCACATTACGTCAAGTCACATCATGTGGATTGAGATTCTTAAGTAATTATTGTGCATATCATCAACACAATAAGCATAAAAATTCACCTTGCATGGAGTTGAAACATAAAATCCAAGATCTCATAGATGATGGCATAATCAAAGTGGAAAATCCTAATGAATCATCTAGTGAAGATACTAATCTCAAGCATGATCAATATTAGGAATCCATGTC
>MU224404.1:1311992-1327474 GCA_018584345.1 Thuja plicata | reverse complement strand
TCTTGGCTGATTTATTTGATGAGCTTCCCCTCTTTGTTGATAATGAAGAAGAGACCATGCCATCACCTATGGGTGAGGATCAATCAGAACAAAAGGTTCACCATCAACAGGAGGTTGATACACAAAATAATGATGTGCTTTTGTGTGCTGTGCAGCCTGGTTTTGAGCAGGATGATGAGGTTATAGAGGAGCTGTTCCAAGAAAAGAACACAGACAAAGGCCCCGAGGAGCTTGATTTCTCTGCTATCATGGAGCCCTTTTGTGATAAATTGAATGATAAGTCTTTGTCCCTTGGAATGGAGCCTCAAAGTTGCATGCCTATGGAAAGAGGCCTGGTCTTGGATTGCTCTCCTTCAGAAGGACTGCTACATGAACAAGAGTTGGAGACAGTCTCAGATCCTCAAGATGTTAGCAGCTTTGATGAGCCCCTGGTCTATTCAAAAGAAGAGGATAATAGTCCCCTGATTAAGGATGATGACTTAACATGGCTATTCTGGATGGAAGATAGCCATGAAGATAAAAAAGAAGCCACCAAGGAAGGTCCTGCCTTCAGACTCTCAAGAGGCTGCCCCATCAAGTACTTGGCCCAGAAGGAGTTTATTGAGGCCCTCCCACATGATCAATCAGAGGAAGGTAAACTGAATCCCATTTTTACAGAGGCAAGTCTTAATTATTTGATAAATCTTTATGTGCCTCTGGTCCTTCTAGTTACCCTGGTGCACTCAATGCAAAATATACTGATGAGAAAGGGAAGCTATTTTTCACAACCAGTGAATGGTTTTGTTTAACCAACTTTTGCACTGGTTAGTTTAGCTTTAGTTTAGGTTTCCTGTTTTCCTTCCCTGCTTTCTAGTGTAGTTCCCTGCTTTCCAATAAGTGCACGTGCACAGTTTTGCCCTGTCAAGTTTTATGTTCAGAATGACTCCATGCCCAATGGATCTGTCAAGGCAACTGGTCCTATGCTTAGCAGGCAAGCATCCCGCAGAAATTGCCAAAATGTTACCCAAATTTTTCATTTCTGTGCAATTGGCCTAGTCTGCCATGTCTGGCATTCTCTGTCATGGTTCCCAGGTCTTGGCTATGCTTAAACCCTTAAACCCTAAGTCTTTCATGTTTGAATGAGGTAAAAACCCTTAAGCCTTGGCACATTATATTTCATCGTTACTTTTTAAGTCACTAAGAGCATGTGCCTTTTTTCCAGTCGCGTGATCGCTTTGCCTTGGTTGAATATTCTCTTTTCTTTCCTGACTTCGCTTTCTGCTTTGTCACGTAGTCTGATAACATATTGGAATATTCCCCTTACGTCTTCCGACTTAGCGTTTGCTCTTTGGTCGCATGATCACCAGATCTGTGTTACAAGTCACCTAAAGAATGGGGCCCGCCTTCATGTCATTGGATCACGTGAAGTTTTCAACAGTCAAAGAAAAATCTTCTGAATTCGCGATCTTCTTCATGTCGTGTGATCGCTTGATCCAACCGTGACAAACAGTTAAGCTTTTTGTCAGTCGCGTGGTCTCGTGATAAAATGGCAGTTATGAGATAACACTCCTGACCTCGCGACTAACTGTTTGATGTTAGTAAATTTTGCTCTTGGTCTCCTTGTCACCAGACCAGATGATTACTCAGCTTCTCTAGTGCGCGAGTGCACGAAAAGAAGAACAGATGGTCTCATCGCGCAGTCACTGAGCCATAAAGACAAAGCAGAAATTGCTCGCGGGTGAGTGACCAAACGGAATAGACGATCTAATCGCGCAGTCGCTGATCAAGTTAGGTAAATAAAAAAGAGCTCATGGGACTGCGACGAGCTGGAAGAGGAAAGTTATCGTGCACTCACCGATCAAAAGGGACGAGAGAAAAGAAGCCCGCGACTTTGCGATGAAGTAAAAATAGAGGTCGTCGCTCGGTCGCTGATCAAACTTGAAGTAAGGAAAGTAGCTCACGATCTTGCGACGAGTAGAAAGCCAGAAGTAATCGCACACCTGCCGAGCACTAAGGATGAATAAAGATCAGCCTGCGAGTGTGCGATCGAAGAAAGTAAAGAGGACGTCGCTCAGTCGCCATTCCATAAAGGTAAAGGGTTTTCAGCTCGCGACTAAGCGATCAACAAAAGAAAAGGCCTCGTCCCTCACTCGCCGAGAAAATGACATAAAGGAGAAATGGCTTGCAGGTTTGCAATCAAAGGAAAGGGCAGCTCGTCGCTCACTCGCTGAGTAATAAGGACAAATGAAAAGGGGCTTACGACTGTGCGATCACGGAAGATGTAATGAAGAAATGAGCTCATCGCGCAGTCACCGAGCCTAAAAGATAAAAGGAAAGTGGCTCGCGGGTACGCGACGAGTAGAGGAAAATGGTCATCGTGCACTCGCGTATGAAATAAAGAATAGGGGGAATGGCTCGTGACTGAGTGATGGATGAAAAATAAAGAGCTCGTCGCCTACTCGTATAGAGGGTAGGACAAAGTGAGAACTGCTCGCGAGTATGCGATTCAGAAAAGCTAGCTGCTCGTCGCTCAGTCACGGCGCAATGAAACAAAGAGAAAAGCTGCTCGCGATTGCGCGATCACAGAAAAGGTAATGAATAAAGAGCTCATCGCGTACTCGCCCAGAATTCAGAGGGAAGAAAGATTAGGCTGCGACTGAGCGATTCAATAGGGATGAAGCTGTCATCGCGCACCCGCGCATAAAGATGGAAACAGAGTAAAACCTGGGCGAGTAAGCGACCAGACATAGGATGATGTTGTAGATGAAGGAATCATGGCTCGGGGGTGTTTTTCTCAGTTGTAGAGGGTCTTCTAGAACTGATTAGAGGGTTTCCAATTGCAGAAAATCATGCACAAATAAGTCAGCCGAGATTTGAATAGATTTGTTGCAATGTCGGTGAAAAGGATGAGATTCATCGTGTTGCAGGGAAGAACAGTGATATGACTGAGTTTCTAGAAGTGCCACGAGGAAGGAGAAGAAGTCCTGGGCGATGAAAAGATGAACACTTGGCTATGCACTGTTCATAAACAAGAGAAACAGTTATTGCAGAAAATATAGGTGAACAGGTGTGCATGACTATTCAGAGTGAACATAAATGCTACTATCCACCATTTACCAAATCTGATTCCAATTGCCAGATCGAGAAGGTCAGGAAAATATCCATAAATATCCATTTGACTCGGTCATTCTCGACTGCCTCTCTCTCTCTCTCTCTCTTTTCCTCTCTCCTATGTTTTTTAGGGTTAGGGTTTCCCAGGACCATCTAAAGCTTGTTGCATCCTAAGGGATCCCAAGATGGTCTGAGCCCTATATATAGCAGAAAAGTTGCATTTTGCAAGGGTCGGTTCTTCTTCTTTTGTTCTTACTATTTTGTAACTTTTCTGAGTTCTTGACAGAGATAAGGAGATTTTGTAACCCAGGAATTCCATTTTATTTAGAAAAGCATGCTTTGTGACATTTTTCTGTCCTTAGTATATTTTGTGTCTAAGTCTGTAACTCATTGTGGAAGATAATATACAGAGCCTTATGTTTTTGGATCAATTTGTTGGATTGTGTAAACCTTGTCTCTTTTCTGTTTGTCTGTATGTGTCTTGATGGTTGATGGATTAACTGTGAATGATTTCATTCCTCGTAATCAGTCCTTTCACAGCTTCTACTTGTAGAAGAGTATGTCTGCTTGCAGGTTATAACTAGTGTTTTATTGTTTAAAACTGTTAACTGTGAAGAAGTCTTTCCTTTTAACTGGTTTATTCATGACCTTGTTATGAAATATTGATGCATGCCTATACAGGGGACTTGTGTTCTACTTGCAATTCAGAGTTAGTTGACCCAGGGATTTATCCTGTGTGTGTTATGTTTTCATGCCATTTTCGGTGCATCACCTAGTAGGTAGTTTGCTTTCAGTCATTTCCCTTTTAAGCACTCCTTCTATCCCTTTCCCTCCAAAGATTTACTTTCCTATTTAAGAAGCAAATTAAGGTGATTATCCAAGAGGAACTAGCCTAGAACCTGGAGGTCTCATCTCAGTTAGCATAGGTCCCACAACTTGGAGATGATTCCCTTGTTATATTGGATTATCAAGACCAAGAGAGCTTGAGATCAGAGACGCAAATTCAGTGTATAACAGTATGGTTGAATAACAAGGCCAATTTTACCACATACACTAAGTTTTAAGGGTTGATTATTGGAATAT
This sequence comes from Thuja plicata, assembly GCA_018584345.1. Classification (NCBI taxonomy): domain Eukaryota; kingdom Viridiplantae; phylum Streptophyta; class Pinopsida; order Cupressales; family Cupressaceae; genus Thuja; species Thuja plicata. The sequence continues at coordinate 1,323,301 of MU224404.1, read as the reverse complement.
TTTTGAGGCCACTGATTCACCCCCCTCTTAGTTATTACTAACAATTGGTATCAGATCTTGTGTGCTTAGAAAGGGAGTTAACAACTCAAGCAAAAGATCACAAGATGAATAGATTAGATGTGCCCAAGTTGAATAAAGACAACTTTGCATCATGGCAAAGTAGAATAAGACTCCACCTATCAGGTATTGGAAATGACATTGTTCAATACTTAGATATTGAATATGTGTTGCCTACAGGACCTCATACTCTTGAGAAATTAAGATTCAAGCATGAGCATAACTGCATGATGATAGAGCTTGCATCATCACTCTCTGATGCTGAGTTTGAAGTTGTCAAAACCTGCACCTCTGCAAAGAAAATGTGGGATAAGTTGAAGCTAGTACATGGAGGAGATGTCAATGTACTCAGAGCAAAGGCACAAAGCCTAAGAGGGAGGTTTTATGACCTAAGGATGAAAGAAGGAGAAAACATTACTCAGTATAGCTGTAGAATCAAAGAGGTAGTAAATTCTATCCGATGAGTTGGAGGTGTACTTAAAGAGGAGACAGTGGTAAGCAAAATCTTAAGAACCTTATTGCCTATTTATGCTATTAGAGTTTCTGCTATTCAAGAAATGAGAGCAGTTGTAAACAAATAGTTACTCTAGATAGTCTGATTGGTAGACTAATATCATTTGAGATGAACAACATTGATAATAGTGTCTTACCATCCATAGAATCTGCATTCAAATCTTCTCTAAAGATAAGTAACTCAAGTCATAGAAATGTTGTTAGAAATGATAGTGATAGTGATAATGATGATCAAGGACTTGATGAAATTGAAGCACTTATGGCTAGAAGATTGCAGAGAGGCAAAGGAAGATACAAAAGTAAATTACAACTTGTATGTTTCAATTGTAAAGAGGTTGGACACTTTGCTGCAAGATGTCCAAACCGACAAAAATATGACAGAGGAAATGACAGACCTTATGAGAAATTTTTTTGATAAAGGTGAAAATAGAGAATACCGGAGCAACCGAAAATCTGACAAGAGAGATACCCAAGACTACAAGGACAAAGGGAAGAAAGCTTGTTACCTAGCTAAGAGAAGAGCTGATGACACTACCACAGAATCAGAAGAAGACATCAAGATGGTATTTGTAGCCATGAAGGATTATTCAGATGAAGATGAAGAAAGGTATGTAGAAACTGCACTCATATCTAAAGTTAGTAAAAATGATGTCTAGATCATAGATAGTGGCTGCACTCACCATATGAATTGTGATAAACAAAATTTTGAGAATTTTGAATACTATAATGGTGGTTCAGTGAGAATGGGTAATGATACACCTTGTCCAGTTGAAGGTATAGGAACCATAATGCCGAATAACCTGATAAAATGTGAAAATTCTTACTGGGTTAAAGGATTGAATTACAATTTGTTAAGTGTTTCTTAGTTGAAAAATTTAGGTCACAGAGTAGCATTTGAAAATAAGGAAAATATCTTCAATGAATCAGGAAGGTTGATTGGTACCGGTGAGTAGACAAAAGGTAACCTTTTCTATCTTGATGACACTAACACCACTTGTTTGATGGCTAGAAACGAAGACATATGGTTGTGGAAGAAAAGATTGTGTCATGTGAACTTTGACAACATGATAAAGATAAGAAACAAAAGGAATGTTAGAGGCTTACCGATGATGACTAAGCTCGAGCATATCATGTACAAAAATTGTCAAAAAGGTAAAATGAAAAATTCTAGTTTCAAGAGAAAAAACCATACATCTACTGCAATTCTAGAATTCCTCCATACAGATCTATGTGGATTGATAAGGACAAAGAGCTACTATGGAGATAGGTATTTTATTCTAGTTGTTGAAGATTTCTCTAGAATGATGACAGTCATGTTTTTAAAAGATAAATAAAAAGTATTTAAGATGTTTAAATCATACAAAGCAATGGTAGAAAAACAAAGTGAAAAGAAATTGAAATTCTTAAGGTCAGATAGAGGAGGGGAATTTACTTTAGAGTAATTCACTGACTATTGTAATGAGCATGGAATTAAAAGACAGGTTTCTACACCAAGGACAACACAACAAAATTGAATTGCTGAGAGGAGAAACAAATCAATTGTTGACTGTGCAAAAACATTCATGATTGAGAAAAGCATCACTCAAACATTTTGGAGGGAAGCTATCAATTTTGGAGGGAAGCTATCAATACTGTTGTCTATACACTAAACATAGTACAATTGAAATATACAAAGAAGACACCCTATGAGCTTTGGTATGGTCATACACCCAATGTAAGTTACTTCCAAATCTTTGGTAGTCAATGTTATATATTGAAGGATGATAGAAATGTAAAACTTGACTGCAAAAGTGAAGAAGGAATCTTCCTAGGGTATTCAACCAAAAGCAAGGCTTATAAATGTCTTAACAAGTCATCTAAAAAAATCATTGAAAGTGCAAATGTGAAAATAGATGAATTTGTAGAAAAGAATGACAAGGAAAGCAAAAAGGAACCAGAGGACTACAACATGTTTGTTTATAAAGAACCTGACACTCTACCCGAGCAATAGTGTGTTGCTCCTGAGCATCAGAACATTGCACTCGAAGATCAGGCCGCTATTACTGACAATCAAGATAATACTCAAGATGACATGTTCCAAACAATAGAGATGAAAATGAAGGTGAAGAAGATAATCATAATGATGAAGATAGAGATGAATCAAAGCTTACCAAGTATGTTAGAAGACATCATCCATAGAACCAAATCATAGGAAACAAGAAGGATGAAACAAGAACAAGAAGTAATTCACTTAACACCAGGTGTTTACTTTGTGATTTTGAGCCTAAATCTATTTACAATGCACTTGAGAATGAAGAATGGGTTAGTGCTATGAATGAAGAGATAGAAAAAATTGAGAAGAAAAATATATGGACACTAGTACTGAGACCAGATGACAAGAATGTCATCAGTACCAAATGGATATTCAGAAAAAAGCTGAATGAGAATGGAGAAGTCACTAGAAATAAAGCAAGATTAGTATGCAAGGGATATGCACAAGAAGAAGGTATTGATTATGGAGAAACATTTGCACCCGTTGCTAGACTAGAAGGAGTTAGAATTTTACTTGCTTATGCTGCATTTAAGGGATTCAAGGTATAGCAAATGGATGTCAAATTTGCATTTCTAAATTGAATACTTGAAGAAGAGGTATACATTGAACAACCATAAGGGTTTGTTAATCCAGAAAAGAGAAACATGGTATGTAGAATACACAAATCCTTGTATGGATTGAAACAAGCATCGAGAGCCTGGTATGAAAGAATTCACTCATATCTCATTAGCATAAAATTTGTTAGAACAAGTGAAAATAGAAATCTGTACTTAAAAGAAGATACTGATGGTAATATTCTAATTGCTGAAATCTTTGTTGATGATATCATTTTTGTGGGAAATGATTTGCTATGCAAATCCTTTGCTGATGAAATGAGAAAGGAATTTTAAATGTCTATGTTTGGGGAGATCAATTTATTTCTTGGTCTACAAATTTTTCAACAAGATGCAGGTATTTACATCACTCAGTCCAAATACATCAAGGAAGTGCTGAAGATATTCAAGATGGAAGATTCCAAACCAGTTGGAATACCTATGGCCACTAGATGCAAGCTGAAAAAGGAAGACAAGACAAATGAGGTAAATCAGACCTTATTTAGATCAATGATTGGCAAACTGATGTATGTTGTTCACACCAGACCAAATATAGCACATGCAGTGGGGATAGTTGCAAGATTCTCTGCTAATCCCAAAGAATCACATATGATTGCTGTCAAAAGAATTTTGAGGTATCTGAAGAATACCGAGAACTATGGCTTATGGTACAAAAGAGAAGGAAAATTTGAGCTACAAGTCTATACAGATGTTGATTTGGATGGAAACATTGATGACTGAAAGAGCACAATTGGAGGAGCATTCTGCATGGGTGACACTTGTCACATGGATAAGAAAGAAGCAAGGATTCATCTCTCAGTCTACTAAAAAAGTTGAGTATGTGGTTGCTACTGCAAATTGCTCTAATATTGCATGGATCAAACAATTAATGAAAGGTATGCATATGAAGATCCTTGAACCAGTAATTATCTATTGTGATAATACCAGTGCAATAAACATTTCTAAGAATCCAGTCATGCATGCTAAGAATAAACATATTTCTATCAAGTATCACTATCTGAGAGAACAAGTGCAAGCAAAAGAAGTGACACCAGAATATGTTCAATCAAAGGAACAGTTAGCTGACATATTCACCAAGCCATTATCGAAGGATACTTTTGAGTATCTGAGACAGAGACTAGGGGTTCAACCCTAGTATATCGGTCAGTAAACTGACTAGGAGGTTGTATCAGCCTATACCAAATTGGAAGACCATTCATGTTTATGAAAACACTAAGATGGACAACAAAAGATACATCTGTACATTGCAAGGTACAAATTTGCACTGAAAATTAGAACATTGTATTGCTGACGGATAGGGAAATTCAAGGAATATATTATGCAAAGGGATGGAACATGATATAGACGAGGAGAATTATTTTTGTTTGGGATTGTTGTTAAAAGGAGAGAAATATTTCATTATCATACAAAAGGGAGAATTATCATCAGGGAGAGATTTTCTTTATCATACAAAAAGAGAGAAGATCTCATTATCAAAAGGAGAGATATTATAAGAGGAGAGATTATATCATTATCCATGAAGAGAAGTTCCTGAGAATCATAAATGAAGAGTTAATAAATATTCTAAGGGAGATAAATTGAATACACATGAAATATCCATCTAAGGGAGAGAAGTAACAAAGGGAGAGAGTTCAGACAAAGAGAGAGAATGCTGTCAAAAGAAAAAGAGATTATCAAAAAGAGGAATAGTCAAGGCAGAGCACATATCAAAACATAGATATCAGATGATACATCTATGCAGAGAAGGGATTAAAGATTGAAGATAACCACTCTGCATGAAACAAATCTAAGCTAATTTTGAGCATATCAAGAGCCAAAAATTTGTAATAGTTACATTAGAAAAGCTTGATGAAATTGTATATTTCATATTGTATTAGTGATAGTATAGTATGATAATGTAGTATGCTGCCATCAATGCCAAAGGGAGAGATTGATGACATGTAACTAATTGAATGTTTGAAGATGTTAAGTTGATAACTGAAATGCATAAGGATAATGCAAGAAATTAAATCAGTTAATGGATTGTATTGTCATTGATGTCAATTTGATATAATCTAATCGGTTATAATCAAAGTGTCAAAGACTTCAGAGGATCAAAGAGATAAAGATTATGCTTTCTGTAATGCATAAAAGACAAGCATTTACATTGTGACTATAAACACTAACGGTCAGTGGAACCCAATGGATAGAGATCATTGACAACCAACTCACAGTGATTCCTGAGCAATAAAATTGACAAGAATTACCGACGAGTAGAATCACAAGCAAACCCGATGGCCAGAAACATAGTGTAAACCGATGGAGAAGCCCGAGTAGAACTAGATTATTAACAAACGCTAATAGAGAATCAAACCAAAAATAACTGGAGTTCAAAAAAAAACAAAATATCTAGCTGGCAGAGCTAAATATAGAGTTAACTGGTAGTTATCATTGTTTTCATCGACAAGATAAGCCAGAGATAAGTGATTGATTTAAAGCTGATTTGTCCAGTTGGCAAGAAGATCTCAGTGAGATAAAACAAGATTTTTTCTTTAAATCTGATTGGCAAGAATTGTGGATCATGCCAAGATCAAGAAAATCAAGAACCTAACAATGCTGATATCATGTCTATTTAATAGACAACTCAATTCATTACAAATTGGTGTGGGTGAAGGAATGAACAAGAGGATGCTAAAGAGAAACTGATGAAGAGAAAATTCATATAGTGCTGATCAACAAGCTGAGGAAAGAGCTAAAGAATTCTACAGACACCGAGCAATAAAACAAAACATCACCGAGCAAAATAAAAGTGGAGCAAAGGTATAAATAGAGTTGTATTGATCATAATAGTTTGTGAGATTACAATAGATCTAAAAATATGCAAGTATAAGTTGTATATGTGGACAGATCATACTATTTTAGTTTAACCATTGATTCAGAAAGTCTCTTAACTAAGTGGTATTTAAAGATCCTTTCTATATTGAGATACATCCAATAGAGTATCAAAATGTTTGATCATGAAGATAGCATGAGATGCCAGATACCTATTGATAGACCAAGTGATTTTTTGATCAAGGATGGTAGCATAGAGATGCCTAATATCAAGTGACTAACTAAACTTTTAAATCCTGTAACAAGGTCACACCTAATAGTGTATTTGTAAACTTTAACAGGGTTGGCTCTTCACCGAGCTCACTTCAAAAGAGTGAAAATTTTGGGTTACCGGTCCCAAGTGGGTTTTCCCTTAACAAGGTTTCCATGTTAAAATCCATGTGCCAATGTGTTTACGAGTCATTACTTTAGTGTTTTGAATTACACTTAACTTAATTGGATTGATCGATATACACTAGATAATTTACTGTCTTTCGGTAAATTGACAGACTGCTAATCGATAAATCTATAGTAGAAGGTTTTACAAACCATTTCGAGGAGTAGTAAATTGATATAAGTATTTGGAGGCATTCATCTTATAGGACTGAAGATAACTAGAGGTATAATTTTGTGGTACTTGATGACATTAATTTTTCCATTAGTACACTTAGTGAAAAACATTGATAGAGATCATCGGTACAAGTATTACCGGTAGACTACAAGCATTACTGGCCAACAACGAGCATACCAGACATAACACAAAGGTCACGAGAAAATGCTAAGTATGGAATTGACCAATGAACACTAACAAGTGTTGCACCGACAAAGTAAGTAGGACATCACCAATGGGTCAATAACATAACATTGAGATCATCACTGACGAAGTAGAAAAGGCTTACCCAATGAAAAATTCAAGAAAGGAACACCGACAACAAAGAAAACTGACCGTCAGAACCAACAGTTAGTTAGAGAACCCGCAAATAGTGGATCTGAGCTTTACACATCAGATAAAGTAATGTAATTCTATTTATAGAGTTTTAATTTGTTTTAAATCATAACTTGAGGGTCAAGCAAGCTTTATGTAAATGTTTTAAAGCATCCTAACAGATCAAAAAAATATCTAACTAAAGATCAAGGTTAAGTTGTAAACCTTGGATCTAGAGTTAACTTGCGAAGCGTGAATCAAGAATTGAGCCAAAATCTTGTATAAATAGATGTTCAAATCAATTGTGAGTTATGAATTCATTATTGTTGATGGCCATGAAGAGCATCTAAGGAGCAGAAGGAAGAATTCAGATAGATCATATTAGTTGTCAAGAACACACAGAGGCTATCAATGAGTAGACAAAGGTATTATGAAATCATAGAAGGATGATTACTCATACTTAGGAAGCTTTATTGGATTTGTTATCAGCAATTAGAGATTGCATACATCATCAGATAAAAAACTTATGTAGTTGCATTCTAACAAGTACATCACATCTAAAATCCTTTTGTAGAAGGTGGACTTAACCGTTCTTTACAAATCTCTTAACAGAGTGCACACTTAACAGTGTTGCTAAAGCTTCAAATGAAGTAGATCTTAACATGTCTCCACTGTAATACTCCTAACATGGTAGGTCATTAGAAGTGACCAATTGTAAGCCTTAACTGGCCCCTTCTTATCTGTAGATAGTGAAGTCTTGTGGGTAACAATCCCCACCGTAGTTTTTACTTCCTAACAGGAGTTTTCAGTGATATCATATCTTGTGTCATGTTTTATCTATTTTCATAAATGTTTCTTTTATGGTTACATATTAAAGAACTTATGATATGATTGCATATACATAAAGAAATATGAACAGTTAGATAAGATAATTTACAAATAAATGATTAAGGGTTAATGGGCTAACCAAGAAAAGTTTTAGAGGTACTGATTCACCCCTCCCCTCTCAGTACATCATTCCAATATAATTCCAACAATTGGTATTAGAGCTAAGTCTCTTTCTTGAAAAGATTAAAGAATTAAGAGAAAAGATCAGAGCAATGGAAAAGTATAGAATGAACAGGACTATTGAGAATGATCAATTGCAGATGCAGATTAACTATGAGCAGTATAAAGAGGTGAGAATCAACTTAAGAAAACTTCTTGATGAAAGAAATATTATGGCAACTAGGCTGAATGAGAAGGAATACAAAGAAATAGAAATATAAGATTACTTTGATACAACAGAATCATAAAAATCAAGCAAAGCTTCAGACACATCAGTAGAAGAAATCACAAGTCTACAAAAGGTCAATCTACATCTGACAGATCAAATCAAGATGCTGCAAATTGGTCAAGAAACTCAAATGGTAAAAATTATTGATGTCATGAAGGATGCAAGAAAGGATAAAAATGAAATAACACTATCCATTGATGATAGGAGGAAAATTATAGAGAAACTACAAGAGAAAGAATCAGAGATTCAAAGACTTACTGAGCATCACCATGAGGTTACCAACTAGATTATTCTTATGAGTCAAGAAGCAAAAAAATTAAATACAGAACTCATTGAAACAATACAGATCATTGGTGAGCTAAGAGAAGAGAATGAAAAATTGAAGCATGAAATCAAATTCCAAAATCAACACAACAAATTGAACAAAAAGGCTGAAGATAGCAACAAAAGGATGGATGGTTTTCTTGATGGACAGAGAAGAGTCAACAACTACACAGGATTAGGGTACAATGAGAATGGTGAATTTTCTAATCAACCAGATTAGAGGAATGCTTTCAAAACCCCAAGATCCAAGAAGCTATCATGCAATCACTGTGGAAAACTAGGCCACACCTCAAACATTTGTAGAAGCAAAATTAAAGGTATTTCTCAAACTCAATCTACTTTCATTGGTAATTGTTATAAATGTCAAAATAAAGGACACAAGGCACATGAGTGCAGATCCAAAGTGACAAATCCAAGGAGAAAAACCTATATGGACAAGTACTATCCTACTTGCAAGATGAATGGGCATACACATAAGGAATGATGGAAAAAGAACAAGGCATGGACACCAAAGGAAACTGATAAAAGCTACAAATCAACAAGAGTAGGTAACTCATATGTTTGGGACTATAACACATGGGTAAACTGCACAACATATTGAAGGTATGGTTATATTGCTGCCAATTGTATGAGAAAGTGGACCAGAAGGTCAGTAGGTTGGACCAATCCAGGTATGACATGTTTGCATTGTCATAAGGTTGGACATGTGATAAAATATTGCAAAGACCGACTGACAGTTACAAGTACACATCCCAATGGAAATACCATTGATGACATCAAGAGAATGAGAAACAAGATGTGGGTAAAAGCCACAAACACTGAAGGTGCTAGAACAAGCAATGAAAATGGTGACAACTCATCCAATGGATCTGGTGACATCACTACATCCAACTAAATTGCACAAGTAAGATGGAATTGCATTATGACAAGTTACATTATACATCAGTTCCATCACACATAGTTCATATTGTAATATTAGCATGAATAAAGATGCAATATATTGTTATTTTCTAAACTATTGAAAAGCAACCATCAGTTATTGGGCACACTGTGTATTAGTGAACACACTTAGAAAGGTTAGCACTACTTACCAGAATGTATCGGTCATTACACAAGCTAAGTGTAAACCGACGGATATCGGTGAATGTTGAATCAACAAAAGTTGTCTTTGCAACCTCACCGACAATCATCGGTGAAGTCTCAAAAACCACTAGCAACCCTGATGCTTTGTACAGACACCAAAGATGTTATGAATTTTTCTACCAAAAAAATCACTCTTCATATACCGACGAGTTGGTAAGCATTAATGACAACTTAGGGCACAAAAAGGTTATAAAAGCCCGACAGGTAAACTCATTTTCACACCCGTGATTTTCAAGCAGAGTAGAGCAGACCAGAGCGATTTTAGAGCAATTTGAAAAGTGACCCAATAGAAATCAATTTGAAACAAAGCATTCAAATTTCATAGGCAATCACAGAGAATCTATAAGTAATAACATTCACTGACCACACTATTTTATTTGTGAAAAGCCCTAAATTTTTGCAAACAAGATGGCATCAAATTCTAGAGTTGAGAAAATTAAGGAAGCTAAGAAGAAATCCTTCAAGCTTGTTAGCAGAGGCTCGTGGGCTGAACCTAAATACAAGCTACACCCTGAAATTGCTTCACAACCTGAAGATTCCAGAGCATTCTCTAGAATCCCACCTAGGGTTTTACTGGTAGAGGATGTAAGGTCCTATATGCACTGCAAGATCTAGGAAATAGGAGATCTAGACATAGTTAATGCTTATAGGGCACTATGTGATGATGCTAGAAAGCTCAAAGAAGAGCACAATCATTTGGAAGTAAAGGGACTCACAAAGATGGAAAGCTCAAAGAAGAGCACAAACATTTGAAAGTAAAGGGACTCACAAATGCACTGCATTTTCCCAAGGTCTTCAAAATAGAATGGATAAAGATTGTTCTTAGCAGAGTTCACAACAAGACTCTATGGATAAATAAGCCAAAGCCAATAAAAAAGGATATTATTCATGCCATCATAGGTTATCCTACAACCGATAAACCACAGGCTCACAAGCACCCATCTCTGGTAGAAGTGGAAAAACTGACTAGTGCTAAATCGGATAAAAGAGCACTAAAGGTCAACACCATTACCGACGTAGAGATGAAGTTTGGAGCATGTGTTGTTGGATATAAGATCTTCCAAGCAAGCCAAATGAATAGCATATCAAGTAAAACTATGAGCACATCATACAAGATCATCAAACAAGGATAGAAGATGGATCTTGCAGAGATCCTATTACATCAAGTAGAGGAGAACATGTGCATAATAAGGTCTTCAAGGACAAACACTTGTAAGTTTGGTTCGCTCATAATGTGCATATTATTTTACTTTGAAGGATACTTTCCTTCCATTGGAAAATTTGTATGGGACACAAGCAAACCCATAACCATTCAGATAGGTGAATTCATAGAATCACTAGGAACATATTTTGATAATGTTATGCATGAGTATTTCAAAACCATTAAGGAAATGCTGCAATCCAGAACAATAATTCCTGAAAATTTGATAGAGGAGCACCGAGAAGACATGTTTCATGGTAGATACTGATTTCACATACATCCAAGTAGTAGTACCAAGGAAATCATGGCTTTCAAAATTAGAATATGAAATCAAAGCAGGATTAGCCAATGAGTGCATTAAGGCACTATTAAAT
>MU224404.1:1296996-1309250 GCA_018584345.1 Thuja plicata | reverse complement strand
AGTCATTCAAATGACTAAGGAAGGAGTATACACAGGTGTACATACTAATACACTCAGTATGTTGCACATATCAATGTTTTTGATACTAATGTCAAAGGGGGAGATTGATGACATTAATTTTTCCATTGGTACATTTAGTGAAAAAAATTGACAGATATCATTGGTACAAGCATTACCGACAAACTACAAGCATTACTGATGAACAACAAGCATACCTGATAGAGCACAAAGGTCACGAGAAAATGCTAAGTATGGAATTGACCGACGAACACTGACAAGTGTTGCACCAATGAAGTAAACATGACATCACTGACAGGTCAATAAAATAACATTGAGATCATCACCAACAAAGCAAAAAAGGAATACCCAATGACCAATTCAAGAAAGGAACACCGATGACAAATAAAATTGACTGTCAGAACTAATAGTCAGTTAGAGAACCCACAAATAGTGGATCTGAGTTTTACACATTAAATAAAGCAATGCAATTCTATTTATAGAGTTTTAATTTGTTTTAAATCATAACTTGAGGGTCAAGAAAGCTTTATGTAAATGTTTTAAAGCATTCTAACATATCAAAAACATATCTAACTAAAGATCAAGGTCAAGTTGTAAACCTTGGATCTAGAGTTAACTTGCGAAGCGTGAATCAAGAATTGAGCCAAAATCTAGTATAAATAGATGTTCAAATCAATTGCGAGTTATGAATTCATTGTTGTTGATAGCCATGAAGAGCATCTAAGGAGCAGAAGGAAAAATTCATGCAAAGTTTAGAAATAGATCATTTCAGTTTTCAAGAACACACAGGGGCTACCAACGAGCACACAAAGGTATCATTCAATCATGGAAGGATGATTACTCATACTTAGGAAGCTTTATTTGATCTATTATTAACAATTAAAGATTGCATACATCATTAGATTAAAGAATTATTTAGTTACATTCTAACAAGTGCATCACATCTAAAATCCTTTTATAGAAGGTGGACTTAACCGTTCTTTACAAATCTCTTAATAGAGTGCACACTTAACAGTGTTGCTAAAGCTTCAAACGAAGTAGATCTTAACAGGTCTCCACTGTAATACTCCTAACATGGTAGGTCATCAGAAGTGACCAATTGTAAGCCTTAACTAGCCCCTTCTTCTCTGTAGATAGTGAAGTCTTGTGGGTAACAATCCCCACCGTAGTTTTTACTTCCTAACAGGAGTTTTTTGCGATATCATATCTTGTGTCATGTGTTATCTATTTTCATGAATGTTTCTTTTATGGTTACATATTAAAGAACTTATGATATGACTGCATATACATAAAGAAAGATGAATAGTTAGATAAGATAATTTACAAACTAATGATTAAGGGTTAATGGGATAACCAAGAAAATTTTTAGAGGTACTGATTCACCCCTCCCCTCTCAGTACATCATTCCAATATAATTCCAATAGTACTAAGTTTTAAGGGTTGATTATTGGAATATTTTTGAGGCCACTGATTCACCCCCCCTTAGTTATTACTAACAACCTTGACATAGGGCACCCAAACAAATTTGGGAACAATCAAGTGTGAAGAGAATGTTTGAAACATTTTATTCCTAGCTAGGAGGTTGGGCCCAGATTTGAATTAGGTGTCACGAGGAGTGAAAATATGTGAGAGGAAAAAGGGCAGGTTTCCAGGCTCAAGCATAACAAATATTTTGACCTTGAAATCACCAATATGGAGTCTAATAGGTCCTAATAGAACATCCAATTATGGGTGGTAATTTTTTTAGGATGGTACATTTATCCCCTAATTTAGCAAGAGTATGGGACAAACTCATGCTCACGGTAAAGTAGATCAATGTATAAGAACAATCTTATCAAGGTCAAGAAGACAAAGAAACATCAAGCCTCCAAGTGAAACAAGTCTTCATCAAATCTAAAACCAAAATAAGAGAGGCATTGTTCAGAGGAGAGAGAAGAGAGAGAATAAAGAGAGAAGCATGACCACTATCCTAGTAGCTTATTCCTTATCATGGATCATGCAAAGAAATAATCACTATAAAAGATGGAATTCAAGGTTTAGCAAGTTGTGTTATGCTAGTCAACCCATCAAAGAGAACCAGTCCTTATAAAAAGTATTGTCTCCATTAAGGGATCTAAAAAGGAAAACATGCCTAAGGAAAGCATTGTCTCCAAAGGGATCAAGACAAGGGAGATCAGTCCATAAGGAGAGCATTGTATCCATTAATGGATACAATAAAAAAATGAACACAAGGATATAATGATCTCCTTATCCATTTGAGAGAGGCTGCATTAAATCATTGTGTGTGTGTGTGTGCAAAATGTAAACTAAGGAGTTGAGTGTATGGCCCCATGTTAAAGAGATTGAAAATGCCTTAATGGGAGAAACGGTTTTAACTAAGCATACATGCACCCACAAGAGACATTTCCACTATGAGATGCCCCTACAAAAGGACATTCCAAGGGAAACAAAACACATGAAAAAAGAGAGAACATAAGGTATCTACTAACTCAAGGTTTAGTATGATCATATGATAATAAATGTATATTATATCAAAATGAATTGACATCATTCCCCTAAGGTAGTAGAACTACAAGCACAATGGAAGAATGAAACATAAGATTTATAAAGAAGACTCTTTTTGGGCCAACATCATGGAGAGAAAAAAGAATAGGTAGCTACTATTTTGCATCCTCCATAATCAGATAATACACAGGCACATTTATGAACAATGAAATGTGTACAACATAACTGTTATCAATTTTCACCCACAACTCAAATTGGAAGAGTTGAATCAACTTATATTCATTTTAAGGTGAAATGATTTTAGTTTAATTCTGTTTTTCTTAAACCATTGCACATATTGTAGTTAAAAGGAAAATATTTAGTTTTTCATTTAGTGTTTCATATTGTAGACACCCTAAATTGGTCAAACAAAGTCAAAGGGGTCAAATCAAGCAAACATAAGGGATTATTTAACAAAGCCATTAATTAATTAAATACAAGCCAAAAAGGGGTTAATTAAACTATGTAATTGATTTAATCAATTAGCTATATAGTTCAATTAAATATAAATCAAATCCAACCCATCTAATTCACATACATGACTAATTTAATTAATTGTTTGAATTAATTAATTCCAAATTTCAAAATATGGGATAAACATCAATTAGCTAATCAGAAGAGAGGATTGAAAGCACATGGATCACTACAAGGTTTCCTATCTTATCCACTCATTTAACCTTTTCTATCCTCACCACCCATTTTGTCATCTTGTCCCCCTATTTGAAGCCCAACTCAACCTCTCTCATATAACCATGGTTTACTCACTCTACCCCCTACCCTTGGGGAAATCCTATAAATAGAATGAATTTCTTAAATGAAAATCACCACTTTACATCTAAGATCATTTTCATTGTCATTATAGTCCAATTTTAATCCACTATTTAGAGTAATTTGAATTCAATAACATAATTAGATTCATTTTGCATCTCAATTCATCATGTTTGTAGCTTAATTTTCTTATCATGTAGCTTAATCTTCATCATATATCAAATTCTCATTCTATGGATTGTCACTTTAGGAGTGCTTAAGATCTGAGAGCATCCTTAGTCTTTGTAGTTAGAGAGACATGGAATGGTTTTAATCCTTTCAATTTGATATTTTAGCATGTTAGATATTTATCTTTGATCAAATTGAGTAGATTTATGTAATGTTTCATGATTATACTTTTCTTAGTATACACATAGAAATAGGTAAGGTACATAAGTTAAAATATTGTTCATTCATCTTGCAATGATTCATACTCTTTATAATGTTTGATTCTTTTGCAAAAGAAATGTATACATAAATGTACAAGATTGAAAAGGTTGTTTTCTTTGGAAAGAACAAAGAAACAATTATACCACACAAGCCATGGGAGGTAACTGAATAGATAGATTATGAAAAAATAACATGTATAAAATAAGATATCATAACTAAGGATATGAGACCTATTATTTCCTGGAATGATGAATCCTACAGAGTGCAATGTTTTCAACTTCATCTTCAAGATTTAGCTATTTCTATTAGTAATAACTAAGAGGGGAGGGGGCGGGGGGTGAATTAGTGGCCTAAAAAATATTCCAATAATCAACCCAAAAAACTTAGTACCACAATATTAAGCCTCTAGTTATCTTGAGTCCTATAAGATCAATGCCTCCAAATACTTTTATCAAATTACTACTGCTCGGAATGCTTTATAAAAACTTCTATTATATGTTTACCGAATAGAAGTCTGTTAATTTACCGACATACAGTAAATTATCTAGACTATACCGATCAATCAAATTAAGTTAAGTGTAATGCAAAACACTAAAGTAATGACTCATAAACATATTGACACATGGATTTTTAACGTGGAAACCCTATTAAGGGAAAAACCACTTGGGACCGGTAACCTAAAATTCTCAATCTTTTGAAGTAAGCTCAGTGAAGAGACAACCCTGTTAAAGGTTACAAACACATTTTTAGGTGTGACCTTGTTAGAGGATTTAAAAGTTTAGACTTTCACTTGATATCGGGCTTCTTTATGCTACCTTCCTTGATCAAACACTCACTTGGCCTATCAATAGGTATCTGGCATCTCATGCTATCTTCATGATCAAAATTTTTGATACTCCTTGGGATGTATCTCAATATAGAAAGGATCTTTAAATCACACTTGGTTAAGAGACTTTCTGAATCAATGGTTAAACTAAAATAGTATGATCTATTCACATATACAACTTATACTTGCAAATTTTTAGATCTATTGTAATCTCATAAAACCATTCTGATCAATATATCTTAGTTTATACCTTTGATCCACTTTGATTCTACTTAGTGATGCTGTGCTATGTTGCTCATTGTATGTAGAAAGTTTTGTCTCTTTCCTCAGCTTGTTGATCAGGACTGTATGAAGTTTCTCTTCAGCATCCTCTTTTCATTCATTCACCCACCACACCAATTCATAATGAATTGAGTTGTCTCTTTATAGATATGATATCACCATTTTTAGGTTCTTGATCTTCTGGATCTGGGTGTGATCCATAATTCTCACTAATTAGATTTAAAGAAAAAATCCTATTTTATCTCGCTGAGATCTTCTTTCCAACCTGAAAAAACAACTTTAAATCCATTACTTATCTTTGGCTTTATCTTGTCGATGAAAACAAAGATAACTACCAGTTAAATCTATATTTAGCTCTGCCAGCTAGATATTTTTTCATTTCTAAACTCAAGTTAATTTCGGTGTTTAACTCTTTGATAGCTATGGTCAACACTCTAGTTCTCCTTGGGCTTCTCCATCGGTTTACACTATGTTTCTGGCTGTCAGTTATGCTTGTGATTCTCCTCATCGGTAATGCTCATCAGTGTTCTTGCTTTGGCATCACTATGACTTGACTTTTGGTGATCTTTGTCTGTTGGTGTCCACTAACCATTGGTGTTTGAAGTCATAATGTGAATGCTTGTATTTTATGCATTACTAAAAGCATAATATTTTTCTCTTTGATTCTCTGAAGTCTTTGACACTATGATTATAAATGATTAGATTATATCAAGTTGACATTAATGACAATACAATCCATTAACTAATTTAATGTCTTGCATTATCCTTCTGAATTTTGATAATCAACTTAACATCTTCAAACATTCAATCAGTTACATGTCATCAATCTTTCCCTTTGGCATTGATGGCAACATACTATATTATCATACTATACCATCACTAATACAATATGAAATATATAGTTTTATCAAGCTTTCCTAATGTAACTATTACAAATGTTTGGCTCTCAGTAAGCTCAAAAAATAGCTTAGATTTGTTTCATGAAGAGTGATTTTATTCAATCTTCAATCCCTTCTCTGGATAGATGTATCATCTGATATCTCTGTTCTGCTATGTGCTCTGCCATGACTATTCCTCTTCTTGATAATCTCTTTTTCTTTTGACAACAATCTTTCTCTTTGTCTGAACTCTCTCCCTTTGTTACTTCTCTCGCTTAGATGGATATTTCATATGTAATCAATTTATCTCCCTTGGAATATTGATTAACTCTTCCTTATGATTCTCAAGAAATTCTCTTCATGGATACTGATATAATCTCTCCCTTTATCATATCTCTCTCTTATGTCAATGAGATCATCTCTCCTCTTATATGATAATGGAATCATTTCTCCCTTTGATAATGCAAATCTCTTCCTGATGATAATGAGATAGTTCTCTCCCTTTGTATGATAATGAGATCATCTCTCCCTTTGACAACAATGCCAAACAAAAATACTTCTCCTTGTTTTATCATCTATATCATGTTCCATCCCTTTGCATAATATATTTCTTGAATTTCCCTATCCATCAGTAATACAAATTTCTGATTTTCGGTGCAGATTTGTCCCTTGCTATGTACAAGTGTATCTGTTGCTGTCCATTTTAGTGTTTGCATCAACATGACTGATTATCAGATTTGGTGTAGGCTGATGCAACCTCCTAGTCAGATTACTGACCGATAGACAAGGGTTGGACCCCTAGTCTCTATCTCAAGTACTCAAATGTATCCTTTGGTAATGGCTTTGTGAATATATCAACAAACTTCTCCTTTGATTAAACATATTCCAGTGTCACTTCCTTTGCTTGTACTTGTTCTCTCAGATAGTGATACTTGATAGAAACATGCTTAGTCTTAGCATGCATGAATGGATTTTTAGAAATTTTTATTGCACTGGTGTTATCACAATAGATAATTACTGGTTCAATAATCTTCATATTCATACCTTCCAACAATTGTTTGATCCATGCAGTATTAGAGCAATTTGCAGCAATAGCCACGTACTTTTCTTCTGCAGTAGACTGAGAGATGCATCCTTGCTTCTTTCTTATCCATGTGACAAGTCTGTCACCCATGAAGAATGCTCCTCTAGTTGTGCTCTTTTGATCATCAATGTTTCTAGCCCAATCAACATCTGTATAGACTTGTAGCTCAAATTTTCCTTCTCTTTTGTACCATAAGCCATAGTCCTCGGTGTTCTTTAGATATCTCAGAATTCTCTTGACAATAGTCATATGTGATTCTTTGGGACTAGCAGAGAATCTTGCAACTATTCCAACTGCGTGTGCTATATCTGGTTTGGTGTGAACAACATACATCAGTTTTCCAATCTTTGATCTATATAAGGTTTGATTTACCTCATTGGATTTGTCTTCTTTTGTTAGCTTACATCTGTTAGCCATAGGTGTTCCAACTAGTTTGGAATTTGTACAAGTGCAAAGAAAATGTGGGATTCCCTTACAACCATTTATGGAGGTGATACGAATGTACTAAGAGCCAAATCTAAAATCCTGAGAGGTAAGTTTGATGATTTAAAAATGCAAGAAGGAGAAAATATAGTGCAATATTATGATAGGATAAAGGAAGTTGTAAATGCTATTAGAGGAGCTAAGGGAACCATTGGTGAAGACACTATCATGAGCAAGGTACTGAGAACACTTCTTCCTATTTATACTATTAGAGTATCTACAATTCAAGAACTGAGATGTACTCCTAATAACAATTTAACTCTGGAAAGTCTGGTAGGCAGACTTACTACATTTGAGATGTCAAATTTTGACAACTATACTCCAAAAGCTGTTGAATCTACATTCAAGTCACAGATGGTCATCAGAAAATAAAGGAAAGGAAATAAATGTGTGGATAGTGACAGTGACACCTCAGATGATGATCTAGAAGAGCTTGAGGCACTTATGGCAAGGAGACTAGCTAGATGAAAATGAAAATTTGAATGTAAACTTCCTATTATTTATTTTTCTTGTAACAAAGTTGGTCATATTGCTGCTAGATGTCCTGACAATAATGAAAAAGATGAAAAAAGAGATCGCAAGTAAAAAGACAGAAAGGATGACCGAGACTATAGAAAGTAAAAGGATTACAAAGATAAAGGTAAGAAATCTTGTTATATAGCTAAAGAAGCTTCTGACAGTGAATCTGATAAATCTAATGAAAATGATATAGAAGTAGTGTATGTTGCAATGAAAGATGATTCTGATGATGATGAGAAAACTGCACTAATTTCTTATATGAGTAAAGGTGATCGTTGGATTATTGACAGTGTATGTTCACATCACATGACTAGTGATAAGGAATTTTTTTAATCCTTAGATCAATGCAAAGGTGGATATGTTAAGTGTTCAAGCTTAGAATTGTCACCCTAACTTAGGCATTAGGGCTACATGACAATTCCATCCTCACAATGGAAACCTCTCCTAGCTGTGGGTAGACTATGAGTGAAGAGGAATCTCCGGATTCTAGGCTAGTTCCTATAAAATATGGATATCACCTCCTGATTGAAACTGAATTGGGAAAAGGAATAAGAGGTTTGTAACTAAAATTGCATAATGGAAAGGTGATACACCAAAGATATTCAGACTCTTATATGAAACTTCAAATTGACTTACACTTAACACACTCTGGTGGATGTTTGATTACCACTCATTGATCAATACATAGGTTAATCAAAAGTGGATAACTAGGGTTTTCACCACAAGCAATACTCTTCTCATTAACAACATGCACTTTCCACAAAAGGCTTATATCTCTGCAATATATAATAGGAATTACTGTGATTCACTAGTGTATACTTGCAAAAGCATTACTCTTATATGCAAAAAATTGAAAACAGGAACTTCAAACAATGATCACCGCAAGAAATATGAGTAATTAAGTCAATTCTATTCTTCTCCAAAAGTCTATGAGAAAATTACATTCATAAGTCCCAGAATCATGTCAAGGAATGGTAAAATTCACTTGCATAATAATGGCACCACATAAAGGTAATCACAATGGAATACAATGGAAAGATAGATCTCAGTGGTAGGAACTCGAAAATTCACTAAACACCTAAATCTCCTCCAAATTGACTCCCCTAACAATGAAGAATCCAATTCCCTAAATAGCCAACATGGCTTTTTTGAAAAATCTTCCCTCCAAAACATGAGGTTTTCAAAAATACATTAAACACCTAAGTTTAAACTCCACCAAACTTAACTATTTTCAATTCAAAATCATCCCTCTTCAAATGATTTTCAGCACTATTATGGAGGTTATACTTAATTGAATACATGGCATTTGAATATGAGGAAAACCCGATCTTTCACTGCCAAGTTGCTGTTGCCTTTACTATCGGCTTTTGATTTTACCATGGTCATAACTACCACTGTCGATGTTTAAGAGGTAACTATAGTTTTGTGATCACCATTGCTGATCCCCAAGAAGTAACTGCGGTTTTGTTGAAGTGCTGTCGACATGACTATTTTTAGTTGAAGAGGCAATCTGCGGTTATCAAGGCACTTAAAAGTACCGAGGTGGCAGTTTTTGAAGAAACCCGATGCTTTGTTACTGACATTGCATTTATGTCACCACAGTGGAACTCAAAAGATAGTAGAACACACTTCATTTTATCTGTCGGCTTCATTTGTCTTTAGGGTTTTCATTTTTCTTCTCTGTGTGGCCACCATGTAGAAAAACGCCATCTGTTGTGAAGTCCGCCATGCTTGCAAAGGAAAACTTGGAGTTCTTTGAATGAATGCATGAAACTCTGTCAATGTAACTGTAGTTTTACTCCATGTTGGAGACCGCGGCTTTCAACCATGAATGAACTTGAGCTCAATCTGTAAGTCTACATTTATGTTGTTCTTTGATATTGGGGTTTTACTGATGTCGTGCCATAAAAGATGTGGCTCTGAATAATGAACTTGCTGATCTTTAGGAACTTGTTTTCACCGAGGGTTCTGGGTCTGCAGTTTGAATGAAGTTTCGGGATTCTTTGACTGTCTGTCGAATTCTCCATTGCAATTATGAATGACACCACAGCCACCTTGGAATGGTTTGAATCTGTGGCAGAGGTGTCAAATGGGGATAGCCTCTCCCACAACTTCAGACTCATCCCCAGCTGTCTGTGTAATACGAGACACCACCTTTGCATTAACTATGAGCTGGGGAGTTCTCTGCCACAGTTTCAAACTTATCCCCAGCTCGCTGTGTAACTCGAGATACCACCACTGCATCTGAAAAATGGTCTTCAAACTCGGCAACAACTGTCACTTGGGTTTTCATTAGCATTAAATGTGTGGGCTTATGACTGAAAGATGTAA
This sequence comes from Thuja plicata, assembly GCA_018584345.1. NCBI lineage: Eukaryota > Viridiplantae > Streptophyta > Pinopsida > Cupressales > Cupressaceae > Thuja > Thuja plicata. The sequence goes on along the minus strand of MU224404.1, from coordinate 1,299,088 downwards.
TAAGTTAAAAAAATTCAAGCTTTATGACACCTTTCAGTCATAAGCTTTATATTTTTGATGCGAGTTGCAGTAAGTTTTTAAAAAAACTTGAGCTTTATGACATCTTTTCATCATAAGCTTCACATCTTTCATGCTAGTTGCAGTTACACTTTGAGTTTGTGAGGGCAAACTCCATGCATCTGCAGATAAGTTGTTTTCTATTATTTTGCTCATTTAATGCACTTCTCTGCATGTCTTAAAGCTGTTCCTCTGTTCTATTTCTGTCTGAATGAAAAGCATGTAATGTGTCTTGTCTTTTGAAACTTCTACCTTCTTTCTGCAAAACATGTTTGATCAACTGTCTGAAAAACACATAAATGTTGGAAATACATTTGCGGGTTCTTGAATAAACAGTGTGTTTCCCTTCTTTGAAATACTACACATAATAGATCGATGGATGCTTCTCTGTGTGGCCCGATATGTTGACCAAAAATGTCATTCTATTTGCTTTATTTGATGAAAACTCTGCACGTGTCATTTTCTTTGGCCAATGTTTGATATCGACTGTCATCACTCTGTCTTAATGTTGACTGTAGCTATATTTGCATCTTCACTCTATTTTAATGTTTTGAAAAAAAACATCTTTTACTGCTGTATGAAAAAGCCATAAAACATGAAAAATAATAAACATGTTTCTGTTAAGATGTTTATCTCACTGTATTAAAAAACACACATAGGTTACATCAGATGATATTTTGAAGCTTTCTCATGACATCATATGCATAACAATTTAAAACATGTTTTATAACTAGGAGCAATAACCAGAAAACCCATAGGGTTCGAGCACGGGCTCATGACTCCCATGGACTTCTAAATTGAAACCCTATTCTGTAATTGATGATTTACATGAATACTTGCTGAGTATTATTAGCATGAATGCTTATCATTTTGTTCAAAAATCCAAATCTAAGAATGTGAGATGTAAACTCTGCATAACAACTGTCTGTCATTTTGTGTTCATATATTATTCAATGGTGTTGTTGATCATCAAAGTGTAGTTAGATATAACAAAATCTTATGTTGATTTGAAATTGCTAATTCCTGTCCCTTTTTGCAATTTCTCTCATTCTCTGTTTCATGCTTAGTGTTTGTTAGCATTGCTTTCATTTTGCATCATCTCTGTATATGATATTTCAACTTAGAATTCCTAAGTGAACTTCAATCCATTTATAACAGTCAACTAAATGCAAAAATGTACTTCTTGTAACAACATTTTTTCAAATTTGGGAACATTTGCATAACAATGAAATCACATACTCTGTTCCAGTCTTTTCTCGTAGTCTCTCTAATTTCATCATGTGTCTGAACAGTAACTCCTTTTCAATCAATAGTCACTCTGCATAAAATAGTGGAGTTCGAGCACGGGCTCGTGACATCCACTCCTTTTCTTTTGTTTCGTGCATTCAGTCATGCATGTTTGTTCATTTGCACACAGCAACATTCAATTTGTTGGGTCATCAAATGACATGCATCAGTCAGTGTTTGTGGGTGAATGCCATCATACATTCAGTCATGAATACTGGTTGACTTATGTGATTGGATGGACTAACAAATTGAATTTGAAACATGAGAAAGATTTCTTCAATGAAGCTATCAAGTTCCTTTCAGTCAGATATCAGACTTGTTCAAAATTGAAAACATACACTACAATAGATGTTAGAAGTGAAAGGTTTCATGTTTAAAAACATGTCCCTTTAACACTATCTTATAGTGAGTGCTGAATTATGTTTTCTTGTTACATTTATTACTTCAGATTTCTATGCAAATACAAGTAGATAACTGATGTATGTAATTTTCCTTTGCATTGATTAGATCCATCAGGATCTAACCATTTTCTTTTTCTCTCTTTTATGCAGATTTTTGCCCTAAGGACCTGAATGCTGATGGAGACTCGGGAGTGACCTAGAATGCAGATGGGGACCTGACCAAACTACTAGTAGATACAAGACAAATACAAGGCAATGCATGGGACCCCTATTCCATACCTCAGTTGTTTACTTTCATTTGCAATGTACTATGTTTATTGAAACATGAAATATGAATCAAAGGACAT
>MU224404.1:1279909-1291364 GCA_018584345.1 Thuja plicata | reverse complement strand
ATGGGAATGAAGATATGCTCAAATACTTACTCACACTGGTTAATACAGGTATGAGAGCAACACTCGAGAATCTGATTTCTCTGAGTAGTTGGTTGGAAAACAACAAAGAAACTGCTGACCACCCTGTTACTTCCCAGCAATCGGGTCCGGGCACTCGAACAAGATCTAAGGTGCATAGGAATGAAGATCCTGACATTCTCAAGCTGAAAGAGAATGTGTCAACTATGAGGTCACAGCTGGTTGAAGCTGAAAACTTTCTGAATTCGTGGTATTGATGTTTGTGCTGGCGGGTTTATCCCCTGTTTTCCTTCCAGCTGTTTTTTTGTTTAATGTTTTGTTTTTAGTTCTTGCAAAATCTGGGTTTTGACCCTCTGCTGGTTAGCCCCCTTTTGGGTTATTCTGTCATTTTTGGGGCTTTTTTTGCCTTGTCTTCTGTTTTGTTGTTAAAGGGTTTCGGGGTTCCCTTCAAAACCTGCTTTTACCGTAATAAAAAACAAGTCACTTCATCTTTAGATTACACTGTTGATATTTCATTTCCTAGTTTAGTTCCTTTCAAGCATTTTTCATTTACTATAATGATGACTTTTAAGATGGATTAGAGCATATACTTTGCAGTCACCATTTCAAGTTTATGCTCCCTGGTCGATATTTTAATGAGTTCAATATCTTATTTCTAGTGGAAAGGATGCATAATCCTTAGCTACAGAGGTATTATAATGAGCAATCATTTTTGGCACCGCTACTGGGGATGGTGTCAATCTAATCTAGCCTAGAGCCATTTTAGGCCTAGTTTAGCTTTTATTTTTATGCATAGAAGAAGAGATCATCTTGGGCATTTCCTTCCTTAAGATCATCAAGTCAAGCCATTTAGTCTATTCCATTATGAGCTTGAGGAACCCCAAGTTGCACCCATAGAAGTCGAAGAACCATTTGAAAACATATTTGCTGATGCATTTGATCACTTACTATCATCTGACAAATCCTTACAATTAGCTGAACTATTTATTGAACCAGAAGATCTCTTACCACTGCTAGGGCCTCCTCTAAGGATGGCTCAACCAACCTTTCCCTTCCCAATTCTGCCTTAGCAAGGAAATTAGAATTTGAAGAACATACCCTCTACAGCCTTGCCCAAGTTCTATGGCCTCATCACCAAAGACCCTGAGACTTTCCTTTTTGAGTTTGACATCCTTTGTAGGAGCTATGACTAGAGAATTTATGCACATAAGCTCAAGTTGTTTCCATCCACTCTGGAGGAAGCTATCCTATAATGGTTCATGGGCCTTGGTGCTAATGCCATAGTAGATTGGATTGCCATGAGAAACATGTTTCTTTCCAAATACAAAGAATACTATCGAGGGTGAGATTTGAAAGGTGATGACATCTTTAGGATGACCCAGAAAGAGGACGAGACCATAGAAGATTTTCTCAAGGTTCATGTAGAACCTGCAGTGTAACACTCAGCATCAACTGAACGAGGACTCTCAGAAACACCTTTTCATTAAAGGTGTCAATGAAGGAAGCATTGAGGCCCTGGACCTGATGGCTGGAGGTGATATTACACTAAAAAATTGGGATGATATCAAAAATATCTTCTTGAACTACTCCTGGGCCACTATCAAGAAGGGTAGAGGAATCCGAGACCTACCACACAAGTATGCTAGCTCTGGGGTATCCAAGATAGAACTTTCTAATCTCCTATCAGACTTCAAGCATGACATCATTAACGATGTCGCTACTCAGCTGGATACCATGCAAGTTTGCAAGAAGAAGGAGGATGTTGATGTTGTGCTCGCAGAATATTGCCTGCATTGCAGGGAGAAAAAGAGGAGCTATAAATGCAAGACCATTGCAAATGTAGAGTCTCAGATGATGCCTATGGAGTTCAAAGCTATCGATGAGAACAAGGAGGTGCTATATGTCACTCAACACAGGCCATGGGCCCCATGACAAGGTATGCCTCAAGATCCTCTTCAAATTCCTAGCAATAATAATCCATGGCAAAGTCTCCCAAATTTAGGTCCCCATAATTTTGGAGGATATAATAATTGGCAGCAACCTCAACAGGGGTGGCAACAACCCAAGCAGGGTTGGCACCAGCCCCAGCAAGGTTGGCAATAGCCTCAGCAAGGCTGGCAATAGCCCCAGCAGGGTTGGAAACACTCTTAGCAAGGGTGGTAGCAACCCAATCAATGGTCTAATCAGCCCAATCAGCAAGCTATAATGCCCCCTCCATAGCAACAAGCTCTCATGCCTCCTCCTGTAGTAGCTAATAATCCTCCTAAGCCACCACAGCTACTCACATAACCTAATCCCAATCCGAATAACAAACCGCCTGGTCAATAGTAGAGCTATGCCTTGCATGAAATTCATCTCAGGTCAGGAACTACCCTTGCTTCACCACAACCCCCTATCATAACCAAAGTGGAGGAGCCTCTTGTTGACCATGAAGATGTGTCAGCTCATGTAGCCAAAGAGCCTCCATTTCCTTAGAGATTAGCTCAACAAGCTGAACCCATAGTAAACCATGCTCTAGCAGACTTACTTGACCAATTAAAGCATATAACGGTAAAGATTCCTTTCCTAGATGCTATTAAGGAATTCCCTACCTATACTAAAGCTATTCAGGAGGTCTGCATTAAACAACCTGGAAGGAGGAAAAAGGACCCCAAGACCATTCATGTCGTCAGCCAGCTCTCTGATCTTATGTTAGACAAGTTCTCTATACCCAAGTATGCCGATCCAGGAAGTCCTATGGTTATAGTTACCATCCAAGGTATACAAGTTTCAAATGCCTTAGTGGATTTAGGTGCATCTATAAATGTCATGACCAAAGACGTCCTGTCCAATCTAAACATTACTGGTCTCCATGATACACCAACAATTTTGCAACTAATTGATAGTTCCATTGTTAAACTTGATGGGGTAATTGAAGATGTGATAGTCACCCTACATTCCTGGGAGTATCCCGTAGACTTTGTGATTCTCTTCCCTAAAATTGATATGGGTGGGTACCCTCCAATTTTAGGATGACCATGGTTGGCCACTACTAATGCCTTCATAGCTTTCCGGTCAGGAAAGATGACCATCTCTAATGGCATCAACACCAAAAACTTGACACTCTACTCCCCTACTCAACCCATGTTGTAGGACGAGGATGCCATGTGGCCAGAATTAGATGAACTTGATATCGAAACCAACTCAATCTAGAAACTCATGGTAATAGGAAGAGAGTCATTTCTAGCCTCTAGGGAAGAAGATGAGATAATTTTATATATCCTCACTAATGACTATGACATAGATTCCTAGATGTGTCCGCAATCAAATTGTGTTTTAGAGACTATTTTTACAACTCCAAATGCATCTCCATGTTCACTATCTTCCAGCTGTCTTCATCTCCTATTACCCCATGAACTGGCTTCACCACCAATTGCTGAGTTGGCCATGATGGATAAGGTCATAAAAATGGAAATTATCCCTAGCAAGGAATTGAATATCAACTCTAACCTATCACTACCTCGCCAAAATGATATCCTACAGCTACTACAGGAAAACCAATAGGCCTTTGCCTTGGATTACACCGACATGAAAGGGATAGATCCTACGCTTTATACCCATCAGATCTACATAAGTCCAGATTATAAACCTGTTAGGCAACCACAAAGAAGAGTCAACCCTATCCTAAGGGATACAGTCAAAATTGAGCTCCAAAAGCTCTGTAATGCCGGGTTCATCTATCCAATTTCTGATAGCCAATGGGTGTCACCTCTTGTCATAGTGCCAAAAAAAGGAGGTAAATGGTGCATTTGTGTGGATTACAGGGAGCTCAATACAGCCACTAAAAAGGACCATTTCCCACTCCCATTCATAGACCAAGTCCTAGACAACCTAGCAAGAAAGAAGTATTTTTCCTTCTTGGATGGGTTCAGTGGTTACAACCAAATTCAAATAGCTCCTGAGGATCAGGAGAAAACTACCTTCACCTGTCCTTGGGGCACTTTTGCATATTTTGTCCTCCCTTTTGGCTTATGTAATTCCCCTGCCACTTTCCAGTGAGCAGTCATCAGTATCTTTTCAGACATATCTTTCGATTGTATGGAAATCTACATGGATGAATTCACTACCTATGGGAACACATTTGATGAAGCCAAGGACAATTTGGAAAAGGTCCTCCGAAGATGCCAGGACTATAATCTCTCTCTCAATAGTGAGAAGTGCTTTATGATGATGGAAGAAGGTGTCATGTTGGGACATTTTATTTCCTCACATGGCATCCAGGTCGACCCCACCAAGATTTTAGTCATCAGTACTCTTACCACACCAGAGAAGCAGAAAGATGTTCAGAGTTTCCTCAGCCATGCTGGGTATTACAGATGGTTTATCAAGGATTTTAGCCAAATTGTAGCTCCCCTCTATAATCTATTAAAAAAGGACTCTGATTTTACTTGGAATTCTGAGTGTGATAAGGCTTTCCTATAGCTAAAGGAAGTTTTAACCACTGCACCCATATTACGCAGACCAAATTGGGGTTTGCTCTTTCATATTCATATAGATGCTTCTGATTATGCTATCGGAGTAGTATTGGGACAGTAAGAGGATGCAATTGAACATGCCATTTATTTTATCAGCAAGAATATGCAGGGAGCCGAATTCAATTATACAGTGATAGAAAAAGAGCTGCTTGCAGTAATTTATGCTCTAAACAAGTTTAGGCATTATATTACTGGTTACCAAATTTTTGTCCACACTAACCATTCTGCGATCCGGTAACTGATGAATAAACCAGCCATCTCAAGAAGATTGGCTCGTTGGTTACTACTCATGTAGGAATTTGACATCACCATCATCGACAAGCCCGGGAAAGCCAATGTTGTGGCTGAATTTCTCTCTCGCTTGCACATTCCTGATGATCCCACAGCCATTGATAACAGTTTTTTGGATGAAAATTTGTTCCTATTGCAAGCACACAATCCATGGTACGCTGATCTTTCCAATTATCTCACAACTGGTCAAACTCTGGCCCATTTTTCTTCCAAGGAACGCCAGCTGCTCGCTGAGAAAAGTTTCAACTTTTCTTGGATTGCTGGTTTCATGTTTTACACTGGCCTAGACCAAGTTATGAGATGATGCATTCATGAGGATGAGACTTATGACATCCTCTAGGCATGTCATGATGAGCCATGTGGTGGTCACTTTGCAGCCAAAAGGATGGCCTTCAAAATTTTGACTATAGGGTATTATTGGCCGACTCTCCACAAAGATGCCGCTCAGTACACCAAGAAATGTGATCAGTGCCAGTGAATGGGGAGGCCTACTAAGACCGATGAGATGCCCCTATAGCCATAGGTGGTGGTCACACCATTTGATAAGTGGGGCATTGATTTTGTGGGCCGAGTTGACCCTTCTTCTCAAGGTAAGTCTTACATTTTGGTCTGTACTGATTATGCTACTAAGTGGGCTGAAGCTAAACCAATGAAACATCCACGAGACAATAATGTTGCTAAGTTCTTGTATGAGTGCATTTTTACCCGCTTTGGTATTCCAAGGGAAATTGTCTCTGATCAAGGGGCGCAGTTCACTGCCAACCTCATTACTGCTTTGATGGAGGAATACAACATTCATCATGCCAAGTCATCTCCTTACCATCCGTAGGCCAATGGTCAGGTTGAGGTCACTAACCATGAATTGGAGGCCATTCTTACCAAAATCATGGCTATTCATAAGAAGGATTGGGCAGCTAGGCTTTCTGAAGCACTGTGGGCTTACCGCACTACGTGGAAGTCTACTATAGGATTCACCCTATTCCAACTAGTCTATGGAAAAATGACAATGATGCCAGTCGAGTTTGAACATAAAACCTTGCGGACAACATTGGAGCTCAACCTTGATCTCACTGCAGCTCAACAGGAACGTGTTCTCACCTTGAACAGTCTAGATGAATGGAGGAAATCTACTTTAGCTAACACCGAGTTGGTGCAACAATAGAGGAAGCAGTGGCATGACAAGTTTATCAAAGATAAACAATTTTCCATCGGTGACTGGGCTCTCCTGTATGACTCCAGATACCACCACACTCCTAGTAAGTTCTAAACCCACTGGTTAGGACCCTATGAAATAATTGTTGTATTTTCAAATGGTGTTGTGCAGTTATCGACCATTGACCCTGTTCAGTTCAAGCTACTATTAATGGCCAGCGAATCAAGTTGTACCATAAACCATAGAGCAAAGCTGAGTTCCTACAGTAGTTTGCCAACACTGTAGTTCACAATCCTCCTATAGCACAAGAATGTGAGCCCCTCACTCATATTGGGTCTTCACTTTAAAAACTTGTCGCATCACCCCATAATAATTACTTTCTTTTAAGAAGTACTTTTCTTTGTAATAAACATTCATTTCATTCTTTCTTTTCTTCCATCCATCCACCTCATCATTTCCCAACATCAGATGGCAATTACTTCATTCATTTCACAGAGCCGCCACTACGTCATCAGGTGTGTGTACTTTTCCTTGGCATTTAAATTCATTAATTCATTTTTTATTAGCTTTGCTCTCGTCGTATGCACCATGGTGGGACCCTTGGTGTACTTAAGTTGGGGGGAGAAAATTTGTGATTTTTCCTATATAACTAATGCACATATTGTATGATATATTTTTCAAACTTTTAAAAATCTTGTACCTTTTTCACAAATATTACACATTGTACCCTTGATTGAACAACCTCGAAATGAGTGATTAAATTTACACAAATAAGCCAGACAAGGTGTCCATATAGACATTTGTTGAGTAATCATGAATAGTTAAATCTTTCAAGATATGATAGATATGCATTCATTTCTCCATTTAGCATTTGAAATCTCAAAGTCTAGAACTTTCCATTTTCCTGCAGCTTTGTTTTTCTGACCTTCTCTGCAAGTTTCTTGATATAGCTTGTAAAACATCTTTGTGTTGCTTGTACATTCTTGTGGTGTGTATCCTTCAAACTTTGCAGACATGGGTGGTGATTTAATTCATTGTGAACCCACAATTCATGATGTTCAGTTAAACAATCAAGGCTGTAGGCCATTATTCCAGGCTAGAGGATGGATGGATTACATTCTAAAGCTCACTAGTCAAAATGAGGAGGTAGCATTACAATTCTTGAGCACACTCTGTGACGGGGTAGCTACTATTAAAGGACTAAACTAGGCCTAAAATGTCTCAAGGATAGATTAGATTGACACCATCCCTGGCAGCGGTGCCAAAAATGACTGCTTGTTATAATACCTCTGTAGCTAAGGATTATGCATCCTTTCCACTAGAAATAATATATTGAACTCATTAAATTATTGACCAAGGAGCGTAAACTTGAAATGGTGACTGCAAAGTATATGCTCTAATCCATCTTAAAGTCATGATTTCAAGTTTATGATCCCTGGTCAATAATTTAATGAGTTCAATATCTTATTTCTAGTGGAAAGGATGCATAATCCTTAGCTACAGAGGTATTATAACGAGTAGTCAAACACTAAGGAATAGTTGGCAGACATATTTACAAAAGCGTTACCCAAGAATGCTCATGAGTATCTAAGAGGTAAATTGGGGGTAATTCCCCTAGCAGAGGCTAAATAGTGTTGAATGGTACTATTGCATCAAATGTTTTAATCAGAACACTTGACACATTGATGCACAGTAAGTCACATTTTTATGATGCTTCCTAAAAACTGTGAAGTGGAAAACAAGAACAGAAAAGTAGATCAGTCATACACAAAGATGATAGGAACAACATGATACAAAGATTAGAATAGAAGAATCTACATGATGTAGATGTCAACATCTTTGGCATTGTTGTCAAAGAGGGAGATTATTTCTAAAACAACAGATACCAATAGATACAAGGGAGATATTACTGAAAGAGGGAGCTGAACAGTAATAGAAAACATTTCAGTGTGATTATAGACATAGAGGGAGTTAGAATGAAGATTTGTTCATATCAGGAACAAAGGCACTTTTTGGATTGTATGGTAAATTTGGTTGGAAATTATTGTTTTTTAGTTTAGTGTTGCCATCAATGCCAATGAGGGAGATTGTTGGAAAGATTGCTACAATGTAGACAATTGTTATTTTGTCATTGATGTCAAACCTTAACTTATTAGACTATTGCTGTATGTTTGAGTAACTTATCCATTGATTGATAAAGATTTGAAAAGAATGGGATAAAAAGAAGACCAATGAAATGGTTGAGTTATGAATATACACTAGGGTACTTGATCATTTGGCACTTTGGCAAAGTGATACATTGTTTATCTATCACTGACAGTTCACTGGAAGGTCAATGAAAAGCAAAGAAAAGTTGATGTTGAGCAAAGAAAAAGGTGATGTCAAGCAAAGCAAAGATGATGTTGAGCGCTATTGAAATACCAAGGGAGACAGAGAAAGCCGAGCAATAGTAGTTTTTTTTATTGATGAGATTTGAGATCTATGGCCAACATAGTTGATTCTATTGGAATATGCATTATTAATTAAGATCGGTCCACATTCATTTAATGCATGGGAAATCATTATTAGCGCATGGATTCAATGTTTAATTAATGACTATTTTGGAGAAGTAAATTAAATATAATGATGGAAAGATCCATTGGATCTGACCTAACCTAAGATCTACAATCTTGATTAAGAAGAAAAATATTTATCTAACCTAGATGAAGAGGTATAATATAACCTACTATGGTTATTTTTATTACATCCAAAAGAAAAAAGAGAAGGGGAATGCAAAGTATTGCATGGTTAATTGACTGATTGGAAAAGACCTAGTAGAGAAGGCTGAGTAGAGAAGCAGAGTGATTTCTTGATGGATTTCCAAGCAGATCTGAAGTTTGAGATGAAAATAGAGGCCACTCAGTGAATTAGTATTAGAGCTGAACCTGGATCTAGATTTGCAAAGTAAGTTGTATGTATCAGATCACACCTGCTGATTACTTTCTAACCATTGTATCAGTTCAAATCTAGTGTAGGAGCATACCTAACTCAACCCCTAGCTCCTTATTTCTAGCATGTACTGACTCTATCCAAGTCAGGAGAGTGTGTGTGGACCTTAGAAGGTTATTTTTTTTTCCCTAAGATGGATATGACTAGGTCAATCCATGGTTAGATAGGTTGATTAGTTTGTTTCCTTTAGTTGTGTGTTAGTGTGAGGTAGTTTGGAAGCCTCTAGAAATCCAACCAAGGCAGCATGAACCCTTGATAAACTGCTCAGTTAACACTGATGTCCAGTTAACACTGATGCTGAGTTAACACTGGTGCCGAGTTAACACTGATGCTAAGTTAACAGTGATGCCGAGTTAACACTGATTTTGAGTTAACACTAATGTCGAGTTAACATTGATGTAAGGTTAACACTATAGCTGAGTTAACACTGCAGCTTGATTAATACTACAGCTCGACTTGCATTACTATTGCTCGACAATATTTAGTTGTAACAGACCATGAAAAGTGGATCTTGTCTTTTATGGATAGTATGGTTAGTGTAACAGTTCCTGAAGAGATTCTTGCAAATGAGTGGACCATTAGGGTTGTTCCCTATGAGAGGAGGGTTACTAATAACTTCCAAAAGCATTCATTTAAGAGATCTGGAGAGTAGAAATTGTAGAAGAAGAGAAGATACAGGAAAGTTAGAGATTTGTAGATTATTGTACTATTTTTTTTTGTTTCCAGTAATGAGAAGTTGTAGACTGTGTGTTTAGTGGATATCAAGTTTCTTTGTGGTTCCTTTTACATGCAAGTAGATTAGTTACTTTATTTTTCTATTTTGCAAGCTGTTAGTTCTTCACCCATTCTGGGTTGTAAAATTAATGGCCCCTCGAGATTCCTGAATCCATGGTGAGAATCATGTATTGGGATGGAACTCAAGAGGATCCCTTGTACATAGTTTCCTTTTTGTTTTCTGTAGGAGAAGCAACAACAAAAAGTTTGGAGATCTTACCCTAGGCGAGCTTGGTAATAGTCTGGCTAGGGAAGAGAATGAGAATAATGTTCTGAAAACATTGGTTGAATGAATCTATTTGTGTAGGTTCAGTAAGGAGGAGATGAAAAGCATTTTGATGGGGACTAAGTCTTGAAGAGGAGGTAAAGTTGAGAGTTTCTTACCTTAGTGTAGGGCCCTAAGGGATCTAGGATAAAGATCTCAGAACAAATCCAAGTTGGTTCTGTAGTAGCAACAAGACTTGTGTCCACATCATATTGGTATTAGAGCCCTAAAAGATTTGGGCACGTGTTGTTTGGATGTTATCTATAGAAACATCTGTCAACTCATCCAATATGGTGACCAATGCGGAACTCACAAAAGATGTGGAAGAGAAAAAGGATGACAATAGACTCCTAAAGGAACAGTTAGCTAAAATGATGACTAAGTTGGAAGAAGTGTAGCTTAGGACTATAGTAGTTAGTGAATGAATGAGAGAAGCTAATGGAAAGGGTAAATCAGTGGCAGAGGAAGACATTATTCCAGAGCCAGACCCTGTGCTTCAAGAAGAGCCATTCTTGAAAGCATTGAAGGAAATGAGTGGTAAGTCCTTAGAAGGTGTGTCTCTATTTAGTGGCAAGATGGAACTAGAATTAATCATGGAATGGATAGAAGGTCTTGAAAATCACTTTGACTATGATAATGTGACTGAAGCTTAGAAAGTAAGAATAGCCAAGACAAGGTTGAGAGGAACTGCTCTCACTTGGTGGAAGTTTGTCCAAGATGAGAGGGAAAAAGAAGGAAAGAACCCCATAACCAGTTGGAAAGGTATGGTGGCAAAGATGAAGTAAACTTATCTTCCTAATGATTATGAAGTGCAGTTGCACAAAAAGAGACAAAATCTAAGAAAAAAAGATTTATAAGTCAGTTCCTACACTGAAGAATTTCACAAACTATGCTTGAGGTTGCATGTGGTGGAAGAAGAAAGCTTGAAAGTGGCTAGGTACTTGAATGGACTCAAGTGGAGTATCCAAGAGGAAATTTGTCTCTTAAACCCCAAGACTATACACCAATGTTACCAGCTAGCCCTCAAGGTGGAGGAAAAATTCAAGAAGAAGCAAGATTCAAATAGCAGAGGAAGAGGAAGATACAATAGAGTACATAGAGGAGGATATGGAGGAAGAAATCAAAGTGAGTCCAAACACACTAAGAATCAAGGAGAATCTAGTAACACAAGAGGTGGTTATAACCATGGAAGAGGTTAAAATAGTATTTCAAGAGGAAGAACTAATAACCAAGGAAGAGGATCTTACTTCTCTTCAATGAAGTGTTACAATTTTCAGCAATTATGACATCCTGCATATCGGTGTCTTGAAAAAGGTTCTACTTCTCAAGGAGGTGGGAAAAGAGTTAACTATGTCCAAGAAGAATCAAGTTGTAGTAGCAAGCCATCTGAGGTACCATTAGAATCAGAAGAAGGTGAGAACCTCATGATAAGGAGGACCTTAATCAGAGAGC
>MU224404.1:1226044-1241358 GCA_018584345.1 Thuja plicata | reverse complement strand
GGTAATCATTTTATTGTTTTAAGATCTTTTTGCAACAACTGATAGATATTGAAAAATTAATCTATGAACAAATGTGTACAAGTCATTAAAACTACAAGACATACTTTAGTGCGGCCTATAATTGTAGCCTGGCTTCTCTCGAGGAGGATTATATTTGCATTCTATGTTATCTCTTTTATTTTACATCATTTTTCTCATATTTTTTGTTTGTTCCTTAGAATTAGGTATATTTCTTTCTATTTATTTTTGCTTATGTCAGTGATGTTCTATTCTTTTAGTTAAAAATAAATTAAGTATTTGTAAACATTGCTTCTTTTGAGTTTCTTCTCATTTGGGTTATGAAGCCACTAATTATGAAACAACCAAGTGCATAATATAGGATAACATGCATGAATGTAGGTTTATTTAAATTTTGTTTCATGCTCTTCTTTCATTCATGTCGTGGGGTGTTGCATTCCATGATCATCCTTTTGAATTGTATTTTAATCAATCTTTGCATTTTTTCTCCAAGTTTGCTACTATTGTTTGTATCTTATGAATATGGAGAAGGAGAAGAATGTATAATTGTTTCTAAATGAACTGTTTATAGGACAAATTAAATTTAAAAAGATAGTACATTGGTGGTTGAGATAATTCTGAAATAGGTACACCAATTACATGAAGCTATGCATGGAAATTAGTGTGTACAACCTTTTTTTATGAGGATTGTCTAATTTCTCTATATGATAATATAAGTATTTAAATGAAATTGTTCATTATGATTTTTATACATCTTTATTTGTAACAGAGTGAGAGTGGGTTTGATGTATTTTTCTTTTGTTGTGCAGTAATTATTTCAAGGATCCTTTCCAATAAAATGCAATCATGATCCCTTTCTTTTAGATGATATTGTTGAGTTTGGGCATCGATTCAAATTTGGGTTGGAGGTTGGGTCAAAGCGAGAACTTGTTATTGTCATTTCCAAAGTATGTTGCAATGTAGGTGGTCTCCTCATCTACAATGTATATAAGGTATTGTTTATTCCTTCACTACAATCATGAAAGATAATTTCACGTTTGCATACATTTATCAATTTTTGAAGTTTAAAAATACTAAATTTGGTCTTTGCATACTTTTTTAACATATAGAGTTTTAAAAATGCAGTCTTGAGACTGTGTGCTTTTATTTTTGTGGTCATATTTTGGTAATCTCTCTAATTATTAGACTTTTACATGTCTCCTATATTCATGGATCCTATTTACTTTTTTTTCAAGGTTCAAATTACTGGAGTCTTTATTGATTTTCTAGAGTGGAGCTAATTTCTCAACATGTTGAGTTATGAAAATATGTTCAATTTGTAGGTTGTATTGTTGCCCATTAAAATTAGAGGGATGTGGCTGGTTGTTTATAATTGATTTTAGAAATCATGTTTTTGGAGATGAAAATATGAGCATCTTAAATATAATAACAAATTTCCACAATCCATGAATTGTCACTATTGTGCCTTTGGGAATGATTGTGTGTAATTTTTAAGCATCAATGTTTCACATCATACTCCATGATCTATCGTTAGGATGAGAGCTCAAAAATGTGAAAATACTCAGGTGCAGACAAAAAAATCTATAAAAAGAAGAAAGTGGGTGGAGAAAGAAGACACACAAACCAAGAGAGGACAAGACAACCAACACTAAAAAATATAAAAATAAAAATTAGAAAGAAAAACAAAAAAAGAAAGCAACTAAAAATAAAGAAACAAAAATAAGGGCAACAAACACAAGTACTAAAAGAATAATAATAATAATAATAATAATAATAATAATAATAATAATAATAATAATAATAATCAGAGAACAAAAGTGAAAAATAATAATAACAATAATAATAAAACAAAATAAAGACAAAAATAAAACAAAAATAGAAATTGAAACAAATACAAAAAAGAGGACCACAAAAACACAAGAACAACTAAATAAATATGAACAACAACACAAGAAAAAAAATAAACACACATAAAAATAAAAAATATGCACTAACCAGACAAAAATAAGTACAAAAATAAAATAAAATAAAATAAAATAAAAAATAAAAACAAGAGAATGAAACGACACACACACACACACACATATAATCAAGGATAACTTTAAGAAACCCCCCATAGGAAAATATATAGAATCTTGGCGAATCCTACACTATTTTAGGAGGAAAAACTTAATATTATTGGCAAAATTTTTTATTTGAAAAGGATAAAATATTAATTTCACTAGCAAATTTATTTCTATTGTATGAAAATTTTGTAAAATTCAGACGAATCCTACACTATTTTAGGAGAAAAAAATTAATATTATTGGCAAAAAAATTTAATTTTAAAAGATAAAATATTAATTTTATTGGTAAATTTGTTTCAACTGTATACAAATTTTGACGAATCTTTCATTATTGAAGAAAAATCACTTAATCAATTATCAGACTTGAAAGTTAAATTTTCGCAGTTTATCGGTGCAATTACCCCTCAAAGTATTCAAAGTATCAATGGCATGAATTCTATTTCGGGCCAAAGTCTTAAAGGAAACAAAGATTCCACCAAAAGTCTCTAGAATAGAGACACATGTAAATACCATTGACAAATATGGACCGTCGATTAAGACAAAACTTGGAAATTGTAGGCATTTTTTCAATTTACCATATCCAAAAATTAGATTTGATAGGCGATATTGTGAAAAAAGGATAAAATTACATAAATCGATGGGTGATGGGCCCGAGAATTTGACGCAATATTTAAAAATTTTGGGTGACACGGCCAACCCGATGTACACATATTATTCACCAAATCTCGGGCCACAGACATGAGATATTCACCAAATGGTGAATATTCGTCACTAAAATTATCCCTAGATATAATTACATACATATATAATTATATACATATGCATAATTATAGAATTAATATCTTTTTGCAACAGTTGATTGATATTGAAAAATTAATCTATGAACAAATGTCTACAAGTCATTAAAACTAAAAGGCATACTTGTAGCCTATAATTGTAGTCTAGGTTCTTTGCAGGATGATTATATTTTCATTCTATGTTCTCTTTAATTTTACCTCATTTTTCTCATATTTTTTCATTTTTCCTTAGAGTTGGGTATATTTCTGTCAATTTATTTTTGCTTATGTTAGTGATGTTCTATTCTTTTCTTGATGTTTTTGTTAAATTACATAATAGTTTAGTTTAAAAGAAATTAAGTGTTTGTAAACATTGCTTGTTTTAAATTTCTTCTCACTTGGGTTATGAAGCCACCAATTATGAAACAGCCAAGTGCTAAACAAAGGATATCATGTATGAATCTAGGTTTATTTAACTTTTGTTTCATTCACTTTTAACTTTGTGGACAATGTTGGAGCTAGTCCTCTATGTCTTTCCTAAATGGACGGGATAGTATATCCAATGCAAGTGACAATTTCTAATGTCTTCTATAGAACCTCAATATTGTTGAAAATAATATAAAGACAACAATGCCTTCTTAAATTTTTCCTATCCTATTTCTAATTTATCTAATGCATGTAAGAGTTGTTATGTTTTGTAAGATATTTGTTAAAGTCTCCGTACTCAATCAACTTAGTTTTTGGCCTGTAGATTTTTGCAGTTCCAACTCTTCTTTCCTTCATGTCGTGGGGTGTTGTATTCCATGACCTTCCTTTTGAGTTGCATTTTAATCAATCTTTGCATTTTTTCTTCAAGTTTACTACTATTATTTTTGTCTTATGAATATGGACTAGGAGAATAATGTATCACTGTTTGTAAATGACTAGTTCATTGGATAAATTAAATTTAAACAAATAGTGCATTGGTGGCTAAGTAATTTTTGAAATAGGTACACCAATTACATGAAGTTGTGCATGGAAATGAGTGTGTACCACCTTTGTTAATGAGGATTGTCTAATTTCCCTATATGATAATATAAGTATATAAATTAAATTGTTCGTTATCATTTTAATACATCTTTATTTGTAATAGAGTGAGAGTGGGTTTGATGTAATTTTCTTTTGTTGTTCAACAATTATTTCAAGGAGCCTTTCTAATAAAATATAATCATGATCCCTTTCTTTTAGATGATATTGTTAAGTTTGGGCATCAATTCAAATTTGGGTTGGAGGTTGGGTCAATCCCAGTGTCATGCCCAAAATTTAAGGGCAAAACACATGAACAATTTTTTTTAACTAAAAGTCTACTATAGTTGCAATTTGTTGTGGTGATGTACACCAATGTTTACTTAGTTAACTAACCATATGTTAAAGTGAGTGGATCCTTGAGGGGAAATCATGACGAGTGTTGGTTTGTCAACGTCCCTTGATGGATCCAAAACTGATTAGGTTTACAAGTTGGTTCAACTAGGTTTCAAAACATATCTTAGCATGACTCTGAGAGGTTGAATTATATAATTAACTTTAACAATAGGGGTTAAGTGAAAAAAGGGTATTTAATCAATATGGTTTACCCATTTAAATAATTAGGTTTATAAAAACTTAAACCACCCTAATCCCTAAGGAATTCAATAGGTTACAACGTAAATAATGTTTGTGAGGGTACACTGGGCTTTATTTTAATTCATAATTAATATTGTGAAAAATAATCAATTAAATAAACCTTACGTGACGCAAGGATTAACCCTTCATTCTTACTAAAGTTAGTAATAGTTTAATTTAATAATTGTCATATACTATAACTGTAATTTTCCTCCATTAATTTAATTAATAAAAGAATAATCATTTTACCCTTTAGTTAGTTTAAAATTATGTTCGTTAATCTAGGCCCTAAGGAGGACATTAGGTTCCAACTTGATTTAACTATAACATTTAACTTATAAAAAGAAAAAGAAGACATTTAATTCAATTTCTTTACCACATTTTAATTTTCAAATTAATAAACTTACCCTAAGCTTTTATCTAATAAGACCACTTAATTATTTCCTAAACTTTTATCACAACCTTGGTCCATGAATTTTTTTCCATTAATTATTAAATGGTCAAATTTAATTAAAATATTAATCATCAAGGTTAAGTATTTACTTTATTAAATTCCCCACAAAAAGTCTAATTAAAATTTTACATCTTCTTTAAGGTTTTAATTATCAGTCAATTTAAAACAAATTAATCCATTAAATTATAGCTACACATCTTCTTAAATTCATCTTAAATTTTTTATCTAATTGCTAAAATTTTCTATAAGTATGGAATTAATTCTCCCACAAAAAGGCCTCCCTCCAAAATGAGTTTTATAAAATACAATTAGATTAATATTAACCCTCAAGTCTATAAGTCCAATCCTAACCCTAGTTCAAAATTAAAGTTATGGGTCAAATTTCCATCTTCCATATGAAACCCCATTTCCATATCCTCTTCTTTCTTAGTGACCTAAAACCCTAATTCATTTATTCTTTAGTTTTTTGAAGAAATCTTGTTTTTGCAGGTATGGAGAAGAGCTACAATAGATAGAGGAAAAATGTATGATTATGCATGTGTGTGTGTGTGTACACATATATATGTATAGATACATATGCATATATAATCAAAAATGTTTGCAGGAGGCGGCCAATCTAATATTCTTTTTTTTTTTTGCTAAAATGACTTGAAAACATAGGCATAGCCACGTAGGGCTCTCTTCTACAAGTTTACAAACAACTACAAGGACTACATGCCTTTTACACAATAGAATCTAAAACTTGAAAAATACAACAAGAGCTAATCCTTCTCTCTTATTTCCCAAGAAAACAAGACCTTATCCACATGAGAAAAACCTACATTAAAAATATGCAAAGACCATGAGGCTCACCTTTTAAACTAGGCCTTTACAAGGTCACCCCCAATCTTGGGGAGCCAAGAATGCATGGATAAAATCAATATGACACAAGAAACAACAATACATCATTCACATAAACACCCAACTCTCATGACTTGCACAATGGATCACCTTGGACCCATGAAGAGGGGTGAAGGTGGAACATGAACCCAAATAGGAGAATTGTCAAATAACAAAATAACCATGCCTTCAACGAGGCTCAATAGCTCCATGAGAAATGTCACAAGGTAACTATCACAACAACATTCTCTCATTTCACATACATAATTTTCCCCTTATCACCCCCAAATGTGTAGAACAACAATGGCCACATGGAGCCCATACTCTATTTCATATACCTCTCCTCCATGAGGAGAGACTCTACACTATTTTGGCATTCCCAAAATCCTTCACCCTCAAGGCTCTCTTCCATCCCAAAGGTGAATATATCCTTGCACACCCATAACAAAAACAAAGAAAAAACAAATCAAAAGGAAAACACAAGGAATCCATGAACAAGCTTAAAGCTTCACAATATCAACATGCTACAATACTACATTTTCACACACACACACACACAATACACAACAAGGAAAACATGCTTCTTTCATGATAGGAGTACCAACCTTGCTTCAAGAAATGACAAAACTAAAGTTGGGTTGAGCTTTTTCCTCCCTCAGCTTTGCCTTCACCAAAATCACCAACTTGACCTAGAAGTCTCCAAGTTTGGAGAGTGGGCAATCAATCCTCAAACTCCTCCAAAATTTTACTAAAAGAAAAAAACCCTACCTAACTCTCTACCTAACCTTCAAGATGATTGAGAACACCTTTCAAACTCGCCACTCTCAAGGAATGCACTTTTTGAAAGGTTAAAGTTGAGGTTTGGGCACTATATTGGTCAAAATTATCCCCCAATCCATAGTACACCTATTAGGCTATCTAAATTCTACCCTAACTAACCCTCAGCGCTTCATTTAACCCCTCAAAAGTCCACTATGAGTTGACCTACAAAATTACAAAATGGGATTCCATCTTTTGGCACAACACCCAAGATACCTAACCTACGGGCACTACAAGGTGACTCTAAGGTAAGCATCTAGCCAACTCCAACTCACATGAACATGTGTCAATTGACACCTCAAAAGAAAGAACATCACATTACTACACACATGGCATGCCAAGTGGATAAATCACAATTACAAAACTTACAAATTAATAAAACATTCAAACATTACATTTACTAAATAAACACATAATCACGAGGTTATATTTCCTTTTGGATTTAACCGTGGCATAACAAGGTTTTCACATTAATCCATCCTTGATTCCCTGCATTAAAATTCCATGGTCAATTTCCTGCACACTAGATTGAAATATCAGTAGTTCATGAAAGAAACTATATGTATATAAAAAATGCAACATTAATGTTAATATAAAACACATCTATTAATACTTTTCATTTCACAAAATTTAGCATAAATTACAATGACATATGTTGTTAGATTTCCACACGCAAAAGTATATATACTCATCAACTATATAGAATCTCATCATTAAGTATTTTTTCTAAAATTCAACTATCATAAGCATCCTTAAGTATTTGCAAAATCAAGACTTCATACATAATTTTAAATTGACATGACATTGACTTCAAATCACATTTCATGAGTGCATACCCAATCAAAACATAATATGCAAAATTCAATTTTCCCTCTATATCATATCATCAAGATCAGTCAATCGAAACATATAAAGTATATCCTAACATCCTCAACATAATAAAAATCACCACTTAAGGTCTAATGATATGAAGTCTCTGTCCAAATAAGTCTAATGTATCAAAATAGTGTAACGTCATGTTATATCTTATCAAATCCATTTCAGGGCTTCCTCTAATCATTATTCTAAGATTTCACAAAATCCTTTATTAATCTGCCTCATAATAGTCTTCTAATCTAGTCAGTCATTAACCGTCATTAAAAATACATCCTAAAATCTTCAACATAGGAATCATTAGTATATGTATCCTAAACAAAATACTAAATCATTCATAGGATTGGATCCATCAATCATAGATAGGAAATACATGTCAAACAAGTCTAATTATACTAACCTTGCTCCATGTAATAATAATATATTGATTTATTCAATCGTTTTAACTATTTAATGAACATCACTACATACTTCATCACGACTCAACTCAATCAATCGATTTACGTTCACAACTAACCTTATTACAAAATCTTCATTCTCCTGGAACCATATAAATCTACACAATCGATAAACTCACTTGCATTCTCATACTAATCAGTTGGATTAATTAACCTTAGTGCAAATGTAGTGCATCCTAGGCTCATCTCCATGAGTATAGAAACAACCTAAAATGGAGCACGTCATGGAACCATGTGGTCCCATCTCCATCCAATACAATACATAATCCAAAGGGCACCAACATAAGGAATTCACCTACTAGGTCTATCCTAGAAATACGACCTCACAAGGGTCTAACACGATCATAAAATATAAGCATGAGAAATAATTCACACCCATCAGAGTGCCAAGAACAAAAGCAAATGGGGGAGGCCCTATAACCAGAACTTGTTATTGTTATTTCCAAAGTATGATGCAACATAGATGGTCTCCTCATCTATAATGTATATAAGGTATTATTTCTTCCTTCACTACAATCATGAAAGATAATTTCATGTTTGCATACATTTATAAATTTTTGAAGTTTAAAAATACTAAATTTGGTCTTTGCATACTTTTTAACATATAGAGTTTAGAAAATGCAGTCTCTAGACTATGTGCTTTTATTTTCAATGGTCATGTTTTGGTATTCTCTCTAATTACTATCTACTTTTACATGTCTCCTATATTCATGGATCCTATTTACTTATATGATCAAGGTTCAAATTATTGGAATCTTTATTCATTTATTAGAGTGGAGCTAATTTCTCAACATGTTGAGTTATGAAAATATGTTCAATCTGTGGTTTGTATTATTGCTCATTAAAATTAAAGGGATGTGGCTCGCTGTTCATAATTGATTCTAGAAATCATGTTTTTGGAGATGAAAATACGAGCATCTATATATAATAAAAAATTTCCATAATCCATGAATTGTCATTGTTGTGCTTCTGGGAATGATTATGTGTAAGTTTTTAGCATCAAAGTTTCAGATCATACTCCATGATCCATTATTCAGATGAAAGAGCTCAAGAATGTCAAAATAATCATATGCAGACCAAGAATCTATAAAAAGAGGAGAGTGTGTGGAGAAAGAAGACACACAAACCAAGACAAAACAAGACAACCAACACTAAAAAATATATAAATAAAAACAAGAAAGAAAAACAAGAAAAGAAAGCAACTAAAAATAAAGAAACAAAATTAAAGGCAACAAACACAAGAACTATAATAATAATAATAATAATAATAATAATATTAAAAATATATAAAAATAAATAGATAGATAACAAAAATGAAAATTAATAATAACAATAATAATAAAACAAAATAAAGATAAAAATAAAACAAAAAAATCAAAGCAAATACAAAAATCAAGACTGAAAAAACACAAGACCAACTAAATAAATATGAACAACAACACAAGAAAAAATGAACACAAAAAAAATTATGCACTAACTAGACAAAAACAAGAACAAATAAATAAAAAAAAGAAAAAAAAGAAAAAAAAACCATATATATATATATATATATATATATATATATATATATATATATATATATAATTGCAAACATTTATAATTATAGAATTATAGAATTAAGATCTTGTTTTATTGTTTTAAGATCTTTTTGCAACAACTGATTGATATTAGAGGAATCGGCAACATCGTATCCTTGCGCTTCTACAATATTTGGGGTCTCTCTTGATGGGCACTCAGGTAACCATTTGATTGTTTTAAGATCTTTTTGCAAGAGTTCATTGATATTGGAAAATTAATCTATGAGCAAATGTGTACGAGTTACTAAAACTAAATTGGATACTTTAGTGTAGCCTATAATTGTAGCCTAGCTTCTCTGCAGGAGGATTACATTTGCATATTATGTTATCTCTTTTATTTTAACTCATCTTTCTCACATTTTTTCTTTGTTCCTTAGAGTTGGGTATATTTATTTCAATTTATTTTTGCTTATGTGAGTGATGTTCTATTATTTTCTTGATGTTTTTGTTAAATTACAAAATAGTTTAGTAAAAAGAAATTAAGTGCTTATAAACATTGCTTGTTTCCAAATTCTTCTCACTTGGGTTATGAAGCCACCAATTATGAAACAACCAAGTGCTGAACAGAGGATAGCATGCATGAATGTAGGTTTATTTAAATTTTGTTTCATGCACTTTTGACTTTGTGGACAATGTTGCAACTAGTCCTCTATGTCTTTCTTGAATGGACTATATAGTCTATTCAATGCAAGTGACAATTTGTAATGTCTACTATAGAACCTCATTATTGTTGAAAATAATATAGAGACAACAATGCCTTCCTAAACTTTTCCTAGTTTTTTTGCAATTTATCTAATGCATATAAGAGTTGTTTTGTTTTGTAAGATATTTGTTGAAGTCTCTGTACTCAATAAATTTAGTTTTTGGTTTGTAGCTTTTAGCGTTTCTAGCTCTTCTTTCATTAATTTTGTGGGGTGTTGTATTCCATGACCATTATTCTCAATCACATTTTAATCAATCTTTACAGTTTTTCTTCAAGTTTGCTACTATTTTTTTTATCTTATGAATATGGACTAGGAGAAGAGTGTATCACTGTTTGTAAATAACCAGTTCATAGGATAGATTAAATTTAAACAGATAGTGCATTGGTGGCTGAGTTATTTATTAAATAGGTACACCAATTACATGAAGCTATGCATGGAAATGAGTGTGTACCACCTTTGTTGAGGAGGACTCTCTAATATCCCTATATGATAATATAAGTATTTAAATGAAATTGGTCATTATCATTTTAATACATCTTTATTTGTAACAGTGTGAGAGTGGGTTTCATATATTTTTATTTTGTTGTGCAACAATTATTTCAAGGAGCCTTTACAATAAAATGTAATCATGATCCCTTTCTTTTAGATGATATTGTTGAGTTTCGACATTAATTCAAATTTGGGTTGGAGATTGGGTAAAAGCCATAACTTGTTATTTCCATTTCCAAAGTATGTTGCAACATAGATGGTCTCCTCATCTGCAATGTATAAGGTATTGTTTCTTCCTTCAGTATAATCATGAAAGACAATTTCATGTTTTCATACATTTATAAAATTTTGAAGTTTAAAAATACTAAATTTGGTCTGTGCATGCTTTTTTAACATATAGAGTATAAAAAATGCAGTCTGTAGGCTGTGTGCTTTTATTTTCTGTAGTCATATTTTGGTAGTCTCCATAATTATTAGACTTTTACATGTATCCTATATTCATGGATCCTATTTACTTATTTGATCAAGGTTCAAATTAATGGAATCTTTATTTATTTATTAGAGTGGAGCTAATTTCTCAACATGTTGAGTTATTAAAATATGTTCAATCTGTGGGTTGTATTGTTGCCCATTAAAATTAGAGAGATGTGGCTGGCCATTTATAATAGATTCTAGAAATCATGTTTTTGGAGATGAAAATACGAGCATCCTATATGTAATAACAATTTTTCACAATCCATAAATTATCACTATTGTGCTTCTGGAAATGATTGTGTGTAAGTTTTTAGCATCAATGTTTTAGATCATACTCCATTATCCATCATCAGGATGAGAGAGCTCAAGAATGTCAAAATAATTAGATGTAGACCAAGAATCTATAAAAAGAGAAGAGTGGGTGGAAAAATAAGACACACAAACCAAGAGAGAACAAGACAACCAACACTAAAAAAATAAAATACAAAAACTAAAAGGAAAAACAAGAAAAGAAAGCAACTAAAAATAAAGAAACAAAAATAAGGGCAACACTCATAATAATAATAATAATAATAAAAGAAAACAAAGAACAAAAATGAAAAAATAATAATAATAAATAAAGACAAAAATAAAACAAAAATAAAAATCAAAGCAAATACAAAAAATAAGACCGAAAAAACACAAGAATAACTAACTAAATATGAACAACACAAGAAGAAATAAACACATAAAAATAAATAACATCAAAACAAAAAATTATGCACTAATCAGACAAATTTTTTTTTTAAAAAAAAGAATAAAAACAAGAGAATGAAATCATATATATATATATATATATATATATGCATAATTATAGAATTAAGATATTTTTTATTGTTTTAAGATCTTTTGTCAACAGTTGATTGATATTGGAGGAATTATCAACACTGTATCCATAGGGCTCAACAATCTTTGTGGTCTTTCTTGATGGGCACTCGGGTAACTATTTGATTATTTTAAGATATTTTTGCAATAGTTGATTGATATTGGAAATTAATCTATGAACAAATGCGTACAAGTGATTAAAACTAAAGGGCATACTTTAGTGTAGCCTATAATTGTAGTTTGGCTTCTCTGCGGGAGGATTATATTTGCATTCTATGTTATCTCTTTTATTTTCCCTCATTTTTCTTTGTTCCTTAGAGTTGGGTATATTTTTGTCAATTTATTTTTGCTTATGTAAGTGATGTTCTATTCTTTTCTTGATGTTTTCGTTAAATTACATAATAGTTTAGTTAAAACAAATTAAGTGTTTGTAAACATTGCTTGTTTTCAGTTTCTTCTCACTTGGGTTATGAAGCCACCAATTATGAAGAAACCAAGTGCATAATAGAGGATAGCATGCATGAATGTAGGTTTATTTAACTTTTGTTTCATACACTTTTAACTTTGTGGACAATGTTGCAGCTAGTCCTCCATGTCTTTCATGAATTGACTAGATAGTCCATTCAATGCAAGTAATAATTTCTAATGTCTACTATGAAACCTTAATATTGTTGAAAATAATATAGAGACAACAATGTCTTCCTAAATTTTTCCTTGCATGTTTGTAATTTATCTAATGCATGTAAGAGTTGTTATATTTTATAAGATATTTGTTGAAGTCGCTGTACTCAATCAATTTCATTTGTGGCTTGCAGTTTTTTGTGTTTCATGCTCTTCTTTCATTCATGTCGTGGGGTGTTTTATTCCATGACCATCCTTTTAAATTGCATTTTAATCAATCTTTGTAGTTTTTCTTCAAGTTTTCTACTATTGTTTTTATCTTATGAATATGGACTAGGAGAAGAATGTATCATTGTTTCTAAAGAACTAGTTCATAGGATAGATTAAATTTAAACATATAGTGCATTGGTGGCTGAGTTATTTCTCCAATAGGTACACCAATTATTTGAAGCTATGCATGGAAATGAGTGTGTACCACCTTTGTTTATGAGGACTGTCTAATTTCCCTATATGATAATATAAGTAATTAAATGAAATTGGTCGTTATAATTTTAATACATCTTTCTTTGTAATAGAGTGAGAGTGGGTTTGATTGTTTTTATTTTGTTGTGCAGTAATTATTTCAAGGAGCCTTCCAATAAAATGTAATCATCATCCCTTTCTTTTAGATGATATTATTGAGTTTGGGTATCGATTCAAATTTGGGTTGGAGATTGGGTCAAAGCCATAACTTGTTATTGCCATTTCAAAAGTATATTGCAACATAGATGTTCTCCTAATCTGCAATGTATATAAGGTATTGCTTATTCCTTCACTACAAACATGAAGGATATTTTCATGTTTGCATACATTTATAAAAAATTTTAGTTTAAAAATACTAAATTTGTTCTTTGCATACTTTTTTAACATAAAGAGTTTTAAAAATGCAATCTCAAGACTGTGCGCTTTTATTTTCAGTGGTCATATTTTGGTAGTCTCTCTAATTATTAGACTTTTAAATGTCTCTTATATTCATGGATCTTATTTACTTATTTGATCAAGGTTCAAATTACTAGAATCATTATTGATTTATTAGAGTGGAGCTAATTTCTCAACATGTTGAGTAATGAAAATATGTTCAATCTGTGGGTTGTATTGTTGCCCATTAAAATTAGAGGGATGTGGCTGGTTGTTTATAATAGATTATAGAAATCATGTTTTTAGAGTTGAAAATAAGAGCATCCTATATATAATAATAAATTCCCACAATACATGAATTGTCACTATTGTGCTTCTGAGAATGATTGTGTGTAAGTTTTTAGCATCAACGTTTCAAATCATACTCCATGATCTATCATCAGGATGAGAGAGATCAAGAATGTGAAAATAATTAGATGTAGACCAAGAATCTATAAAAAGAGGAGAGTGGGTGGAGAAAGGAGACACACAAACCAAGAGAGGACAAGAGAACCAACACTTAAAAAATAAAAATAACAACTAGAAAGAAAAACAAGAAAAGAAAGCAACTAAAAATAAAGAAACAAAAATAAGGGCAACTAAACATAAAGACTAAAAGAAAATAATAATAATAATAACAAACAGAGGAAAAAGATGAAAAATAATAATAACAATAATAATAAAATAAAATGAAAAAAAAGACAAAAATAAAAATCAAAGCAAATACAAAAAACAAGACCGAAAAAACATAAGAACAACTAAATAAATATGAACAACAACACAAGAAGAACATGGGGATGCAGAGTTCCCAACTCGGTCAACTCAAATTACTACTGTCAAAACTGGTTGGGAGCCGAACAATCACACGGAACAGGGGAGTGGATGGGACTCGACACCTCCATTCATTTCAGGTTGGAACTCAAATGCAATGATTCCCAAGGGCAGCGGTTGGGAGATGCCTAATTCTGATGGCCGATCAAATGACAGAAATGCTAGATGGTCCTCACATCTCCAACCCAACTCTGTGGATAATGAGTCTGCAGAGATGGAGGAATGAATACCTAGTAGTGAGAGATAGTTTGTGAGCTGATTACAGATACTTTGAGCACAAAATTTTGAAATGTGAATATGTCGATCTTATGTTTTAAACTTTTGTGCCCATGTGGCTGATATTCATGGTTAGGGTTAGTTAGTTAATACCTCTTACATATGCATGTATTTTGGTCTCACAATAGTGCTACATATTTTGTAAAATATATGGATCAAAATTTTGTACTAAGCAATGATTCTGGGTTTTCTTGATGATTCTTTCCCGGATGAGCTTTCGAATCAGTTTATTATTAATAATGTATTTAGTGGCTCGTCCAATTTTACCTAAAAAAAAAAACAAGAAGAAATAAGCACACATAAAAATAAAAAACATAAAAACCAAAAAATATGCACTAACCAGACAAAAACAATAATAAAAATAAAATAAAAAATAAGAAAATGAAACCATATGTGTGTGTGTATACTCGCGTGCGCATATGCATGCAATTATATAAATAAATATAATTCTATAATTCTATAATTATGCATAAATATATAATTATATATGTTTGCAATTATATATATACACACTTATATAGAGATAATTGCATATATATATATATATATATATATATA
>MU224404.1:1157082-1187754 GCA_018584345.1 Thuja plicata | reverse complement strand
CCCTCGTGAACAAGACCCAGTTTAGCATTATATCACCTCCCAAGCCTTGGGCAGGATCCCACAGGTAGTAATCAAGTTTCAAGCTCTGAACCTGTAACAAGAACACCACAAATTAGCACCACATGAGAATTAATAAAACCTAGCCTATCAAAATAGGGGATTCGAATTGGTGAAGCATACTGTGGCCGCTTCTGCTTACGCACAGGACAAACCCTCAGAGCCATTACACTCTTTCTGACTACAACATAAAACATAGGGTTTCTTATATAAGGACTTGGCTCTAACGGTAATAGTGTTTTTTTCAACGGTAATGCTGGCTTTACGGAGCAAGAGAGCCATTGGCATGGCTCCATTCCATTCAATCTGGATGAAAGCACACAAAATGTGCCCGCTCCCGCCCGCGCCCAAAATGAAAGCAGAAGTGTTGAAATGAAATGCATTTCTTTTTTTTTTCACTTTTATCTCCCGTGTTGGTCAAAATTTTGACCAACACATATTTGGTCAAAATTTCGACCAACTCGGGATGTGTTGGTCAAAATTTTGACCAACATGGGCATAGAAGAAAAAAAAAAGAAAATTTTAAAACCATTTTGCACTTTGGTCAAAAATTTTGGTCGAAATTTGGGTTCAAATCTACTAGTGTCAAATGGCCTTGAAAATAGAGGAGAAAGGTAAAAGAAAACAAGAATAAACCTCCAAAGGAAGAGGTAGAGGAAGAGATAGTAGAGGACAAAGAGGTGGCTATGGTGGAAGGAGTTTAGAATCAAGGAATCAAGGAGAATTCAAATACACTGAGCAGCAAGAGGGAAGCTCTAGTAGAGGTGGTAGAGGAAGGAACTCTAATTTTACAGGAAGAAGTGGTGGACAAGGAAGAGACAACTACTTTTCCAATATCAAATGCTATCATTGCAATCAAATGGGACACCCTAGCTATAGGTGTCCAGAGAAGGGTAGTACTTCTCAAGGAGGTAACAAGAGGACTAATCTAGTTCACGAGGAGACAAATGCAGTAGAGAAACACCTTGAGGTAACATTAAGTTTAGAGGAAGGTAAGAACCTCATGATGAGGAGAACATTGATCAAGGAGCCAGTTAAAGAAGAGCCAAGCCAAAGAAGGTCCTTGTTTAGAATCAAATGCAAGGTGATGGGTAAAGTATGTAGAGTCATCATTAACTTAGGGTATATTGACAACATTGTGTCACAGGAAGCAGTCAGCAAGATAAGCATGACAAGGATACCCCACACCCATCCCTACAAGGTCACATGGCTCAATAAGGGACAACATGTCTTAGTAAATGAGAAGGCTTGGGTGGAGTTCTCTATAGGGAGATATAAACACAAGTTTCTATGTGATGTGTTTCCCATGGATGCATGTCACTTGATCCTAGACATGCCATGGCAATTTGACCACCAAGCTATCCATGATGAGGTGAAGAAATCCTATACTTTCAAGAAGGACAAAGTGACTTTCAAAATTTAGTCACTATTAGAGGATGCAGAGGTGAAGACAACAGGTCCTAATGTGCTTATGGTTGGTGAAAAAGATTTCTTAGAAGCCATGGAAGAAGGAGAAGGAGATGGTTTTGCATTGGTGCTAAGGCCAAGAGAGGAAGATGAAAGCAAGGTAGCTAAGAAGCCAGAGTTACCTAAGGAGTTACAAAGCATGATGTAGACTTATGAAGGTATAGTAAGTGATGGAAAACCATCATCATTACCCCCTAAAAGAGCCATAATTCATAGGATAGAATGCATACCAGGAGCTACCCTACCCAATAAATCAGCCTACAATATGACCCCTCAACAAAATGAGGAGATTACTAGACAAATACAAGAACTCCTAAACCAATGTCTTATTAAGAAGAACATTAGTCGATGTGTTGTACCCACTATCCTAGCACCTAAGAAAGGAGGAACTTGGAGGCTTTGTATTGATTCAAGGGCCAAAAATAGGATAACCATTACGTACATGTTCCCTATTCCTAGGATTGAAGACCTAATGGATTGTCTAGGTGAAGCGAAGTACTGTAGCAAGACAGACTTGAAGAGTGGCTATCACCAAATAAGAATACATGAGGGAGATGAGTGGAAAACAACCTTCAAAACCAATGAAGGCTTGTATGAATGGCTTTTCATGCCATTTGGACTGCCTAATGCCCCCTCCACATTCATGAGGCTCATGAATGAAGTCCTCAAAGTCTACATTGGAAAATTTGTAGTGGTATATCTTGATGATATACTGATTTATAGTAAGACAAAAGGTGAACATCTTCAACACCTTGAGATTGTTTTCAAGAAGCTACATGATGAGAAGTTGATGATCAACTTAGAGAAGTGTGAATTCATCAAGATAGAGCTAGTGTACCTTGGGTTTGTCCTCTCTCATGGCATTCTGAAAATGGACAAGAGTAAAGTGGAAGCCATCATAAATTGGCCTACTCCAAGACAACAACGGAGGTAAGAAGTTTCATGGCCTTGCTCAATATTATAGAAAGTTTATAAGGTAGTTTAGTGCTATTTGTTCTCCTATGTTGGACACCATTAAAGGAGGTATGAAGACTAAGTTTGTATGGAATGAAAAATCTAACAAGAGCTTTGAGTTGTTAAAGGAAAATATTGTTACCCAACCTATTTTAATTTTTCCAAGCTTTGAGAATCTATTCACTATTGAGTGTGATGCAAGCAATGTAGCTATTGGAGCTGTTCTAAGCCAAGAGGGTAGACTAGTGGCATTTCATTCAGAGAAGTTGAGTGAAGCTAAGAAGAATTATTCTTCTTATGACCTTGAAATGTATGCATTCGTTTAGGATTTAAGGAAATGGAGGCACTATTTTCTCCCCAAGGATTTCATAGTCTATTCGGACAATCAAGCTTTAATTTTCTTGAACTCTCAAGAGAAATTGAGTCACAAGCACATGAAGTGGGTTGAATACCTACAAGCATACACATTTAATATCAAGCACAAGAAATGAGTACTCAAAAAGGTGGCAGATGCCTTGAGTAGAAGATCTCTTACCATCCAAGAGATTCAATTGAAGAGAATGGGAATAGATCACTTCAAAGATCTATATGCTCATGATGAAGAATTTGTAGACATTTACAAGGTATGTGCTGAATACAAGAATCATTTTCATAGAAATATGTTGAATACACTTTGAAAAGTAATCTCTTATTTAAGGGAAATCAGTTATGTGTCCCTAGAGGGTCTATTAGAGAGAATTTGATTCAGTAAAAGCACAATGGTGCATTGAGTGGTCACTTTGGGATCACTAAGACCCAAAAACTTGTTCAAAGGTTCTATTATTGGAAAAGAATGAACCTTGATGTTAGGAGGCATGTGGAAACTTGAATTTTATGTCAAAAGGCCAAAGGTACTTCTTCAAATGCATTATAAATTGGCACAAAGAGTAAAGTGGAAGCCATTATAAATTGGCTTGAGCATGGATTTTATAGTTGAGTTACCCAAGATAAGACAAGGCATGGATAGTGTTTATGTAGTTGTGGATAGATTTAGTAAGATGGCTCACTTTGTGCCATACAAGACAACTAATGATGCCAGCCAAATAGCCTCTCTCTTCTTTAAAGTGATATTAAGAATCCATGGGTTACCTATGAGGATTGTGTTTGATAGAGACACCAAGTTTATGAGTCATTTTTGGAAGAATCTTTGGCAAAGGTTGGGCACTAATTTATCATTTGGATCTGCATACCATCCCCAAACTATTGGTCAAACCAAAGTGGTAAATAGAATCCTTGGGAATCTATTAAGGTGCTTGACCAAGGAATATGGTCAACAATGGGATCAATTGATTGGACAGGCTGAGTATGCTTATAATGACACTATAAATAGGTCAACAGGGAAGAGCTCCTTTGAAATAGTATATGGTCTACATCCTAGAGGATTCTATAAACTAAGAGACTTAAAGGATGGAGTGAAGGAAAGTGGATATGCTGATGATTTTTCTTATGCAATGTAGGAGATACATGATACAGTCAGGAAGACTTTGATAGAGAATACTATGAGGCATAAGAATAAGGTTGATGAGAGTAGAAGAGAAATTAGGTTCAATGTGGGAGAATTATTAATGGTGCACCTAAACAAGTCTAGACTTCAAAAAAGAGTCCAACACAAGCTACAAATGAGTAGGATAGGTCCCTATCCTATCTTGGCAAAGTATGGGAACAATGCCTATAGAGTGGAGCTTCCGGAAGAGAGTGGACTATCCCCTATCTTCAATATTGTAGACCTAGTCTCTTATAAAGGAACACCACCTGATATGGATCACAGCCTTAGAGAAGTCATCCAAGATGTAGAAGAACTCAAACTACCTTCTACAATAGTCAAGAAGGCTAACAACATACTGGATACCCGAGTATACAAGAAGA
Organism: Thuja plicata; assembly: GCA_018584345.1. NCBI lineage: Eukaryota > Viridiplantae > Streptophyta > Pinopsida > Cupressales > Cupressaceae > Thuja > Thuja plicata. Next base: position 1,183,371 of record MU224404.1, on the reverse strand, counting down.
CTAGAACCAAGGAGTACAAAGAACATTTGATCAAGTGGCATGGTCAATCTGATGCTTATGCAGTGTGGATCAAGGAAGCTAAATTCAAGAAGATGGGAGTTGATCCTACCTTTCTCAATCCAAGGGTGTATTGAACTCTTTCGTCTAGAGGAGGATGGTGCAGGAGCGCCTAGGCTAGCCTCCAATGTCTATGTCATTTTGGCTTGTATCTGACATTAGCCAAGTCAGAATTTTGAGAGAGTTGTGTGTTTTATTTGGACCTTAGAAGGTCTTTGCAATGTGGACTAGGTGATTTAGTGTTAGAACTAAGGTCACCCAAATAGTCATTGTTAGTAGTATTTGATAGTCTAGCTTTAGAGGCTTAAGGTTAGGCTTTGAATTATTAATGTGTCCCAAACACTTGAGAAATGTAAGAAAGATGCCTTGAGGGCTTAAATGAAGTTGGTTAATTGAGTTATAAGGGTTAGATGTTCTAGAAATTAGGAAGGTTTCATGAAAGCAAAGATGCCAAATGTTGCTCAAAAGTTGTCATGAAAACATTTGCAATAATGGCAAATGTTACATGCAACTCGGCAACATTGGATCCCCTAAAAGGTAGGAGTGGGAGATTAACCAAAAAGGCCTAAAAAATGGAGAATGGGATCTAAGATTATGGAAGGCTCAAATTTTTAGGTAGACTACATTGTTACAAGTTTTTGATTAGTGAATATAGCTCTGCAACTCTATTTTGAGAAGAACCCGAGATTTTCAGTGTGACAGTGCTATTGTATGGATTGAATGCCTTGATTTAGTTTTTGGTTTTTGTTAATAGTATATTTCTAAGACTTTTTCATTTAGCAATAAATTTTAGTTAAGTTGATTCAGTGCTTTGAATAAATTATTTATAGTTTAGAGGGCTCACTGGTCCTGTCCTGACTAGTTTGTCATTTCATGGCTCCCCCATGAAATCTAACCATGGGATCTTCCTGAGGGTAGATGAGTGTTTTAGGGGAGCCATTTTTCTATACATATTTAGAGTTATGAGTCATGAGGATTTAGGTTTCTATTATTAATACCAAGCCCTAGGCGAGTAGACTATGTCAGGTTATAGGCTTGGAGGTGAATATTTGAGTGTTTCATGCGGGGAAGGAAAGTACAGTATGGGGAAAGTATAGTTCTAGGTGTGATATGATCCAATCATTTCATGTTAGGATATTTGTGAACTCACCAATCCATTTGGTAGAGGTTTGATCAAGAAATTAGTAAAGTCATACTAATTAGGTCTTTTAGCCCTATAAGACCTAGATAATAGGAACCCTGTGTATGGAGGACCTAGGAATCTAAAAATTTCAAAATCCTTCTTAAAATCCAAAAGGGTATCTGAGTGTGGGATTAGATTTTCAAGTTTTTTGGAAAGTTTTGGCAAGAATTGGAAAAAGGTCTCTGCAAAAGGCTACAAGGAATTAGGCCTCCTAAAGCCTAAATCTTGAACCCGATTGAAAAGGGCTAGAAGATGCTTAAAAATGGATCCAAATCGAAGCATATGGAATTTTTCCAACATGTTTGGCACCCCTGTAATGAAATTGAATGTTTGTGTGGAGTTGGCACTTAGATTCTTCTAAGTGTAGGAGAAGCGAAGTAACTAAAGGGTGTTAGTCTTTCAAGGTGAAACACAAGGAGTGATACTCTTGGAAGAGTTGGATTAGGTATTATTTAATCATCTAAGCCTAATGAGGACATAGAGGAGATTAGGATTCTTGAAGAAGACAAAGAAATTGTTCCTAGAAAAGTGTGCAAGAAAATCTAGAAGTACTCACATCAACTTCTCCATCGGTTTACACTATGTTTGTGGCTGTCGGTTATGCTTGTGATTCTGCTCGTAGGTGTTATTTCTTGGGCATCACTATGAATTGAATTTTGGTGATCTCTATCCATTGGAGTCCACTAACTTTCAATGTTTGAAGTCATATTGTGAATGCTTGTCTTTTATGCATTACTAAAAGCATAATATTTTTCTCTTTAATTCTCTAAAGTCTTTGACACTTTGATTATAACCAATTAGATTATATCAAGTTGACATTAATGAAAATACAATCCATTAACTGATTTAATGTCTTGAATTATCCTTCTATATTTTGGTGATGAACTTAACATCTTCACACATTCAATTAGTTACATGTCATTAGTCCATACTTTTCTCACCTCTTGCCAAAGTCGAGGTGCTTTTTTCCTTACCAGTATCTGAACTATCCTCTTTCCTTGTATTCCTCTACTGACCCTTCTCACTCTTTCCTTCAATCTTCACTTTTTTCATTTCTTTGCTATCCCTAGAATCCAAATCTTCTTCCTCCTCAAGATATCTCTTTCTAACCTCTTTTTGTTTCATTTGAGAGTTTGAGGCAATTCTGTGGGACCTCCTACGACTTTCATTATCTTCCTCATATAAATCCTCAATGTTGATTTTCTCTTCATTTTTGTTCTTAGCAGGACCCTAGAGGGTGTTTTTGAGTTTTTGCGTAGAAGATGCAAGGGTCTTCAAGGAGGATGCTAGAGGGGAAGGATTCCTTGCTTTATGGGTGGGGGAATTGGCTGAGTTAGTAATGATACCCTACAGAGAAATAAATTTGGGGTGCATAAAGCATGGTAGAAATCATAGAGGTGAAGAATCAGACCTTGGTGAAAAATACAATAATTTTTTCTATCCTCCTTCACATGCACATCAATCATAGAAGACTCAAGGGAATGCATCAGGAAGAGTGGAATAGAAATTTCCTCATGATACCGAAAATGGTTTAACAGAGGGAAATGATAATAATTGCAAGTTCCAAATCTTCCTTCAAGAGTTATTTATTTCATGATGATCAAGCATACCTCATTCTAAGGTCCTAGAAACTCTTCATGTTTAAAGCCTCCATGAAAGTGAATAGGCTACTCCATTTTCTTGAAGAACTGGTTCAGGCTGGTTTCATCCTTGGACTTTGACATTTTCTTCCATTTAATGCCTTCCATAAAAATCCATGTAGCGTGAGCTATCACCTCTTTGTTTTTTTCAAAAGTAATGCCATTGATGGTAACCTTGTGCTCTTCCCAAGAGTCTGCAAGTTGCATAGAAATATTCTCGTCACAGCCTTCCATGGCTTCCATATACAGATACAATGCATCTTCCTTGAGATACATAATGGCACAAGGGTCCTTAATAAATCTTTCCTCAATTTTTTGGAGGCCCCACCCTAACCATGTGACCCCCCATATCTATGCTAAAATCTAAGTCCTTCCTTTTCTCTTGATTACTCACATACATCCCACTTTTGGTACTAGTATAACACACTCTAAACAATACCAAACAACACTCTAAATAGACCAAATTTTTTTTTGGTAAATCTTAGTCTCCTAGATAGTGAAAATTAGAAAAAAAAACTCACACCACCACTCTCAAAGCAAAAAAGATGCCAACTTGAGAAAATGAAGGTATTGTTCACATGATAACCCACTTTTAGAATGATTACGACCCTTGGAATTGTCATTGGCATTAAAGTTAGTAGTCTTTTCACTTGTCACAAAATCTCTATTGATACCCATCCTATCTTTTTTCTTTAGCTTAGTTGTACAACCTCCATATCTAATAATAATGACTCTTATTATCATGTAATTAATACTCTTAATGCCTTTAGCATACCTTATTTTAAAATTTGAATTTTGGTAGACTTCCACCATACTAGTAGCTTCCCTACCCAGCCAATAATCCGCACTAATATTATAATTCATGGGTAGGTATTATTATTATGTTCCCTCTAAATGAGGGTATGAATCTACATCATAAGGGAGCCCATGTTTCTCCAACACTTCTTCTCCTTTATGATAATCTCTTTAGCCTCCATAGCATCTGCCACCGCATTACCCTCTCTATAGATGTGCTACAATTCAAATTAGTTGAATCTCAGGATGAGGGCCCACATATCAACTAATATATTTTTCATCATCCAACTAGACTTATAATTTCCCTTAACCATTTCAATCACGATTTTTGAGTCTCCCTCAATAATTATCCTCTTAACACCCACTGAGACTGCCAGTTTCACTCACCAGAGTGCTACTAAAATATCAGCAACATTATTTGATCCCTTGCCCAAATTGACCACATAGGCCAAATGCATCTTTACCATATGGTTTCTGATAACTCCACCATTCTCCATGCCATTGTAGGATGCCCCATCAAAATTAAGCTTTAGGAATGGGTCAAAAGGAGGTGTCCAATGGGTGTTTTTTCCTGGCCAAAACCTTAGAATTATCAAAAGCAAAGAAATAATTAGTAAATTTCTATTTCCTCACCAAGTTACAATCTTCACTAAGAGGGGAGGAGGTAGGTAAATTCCATGTACAAGTTTCCAAATTTTCAGACATCGGTTTAACCATTATCTTCATGATCCCATCAACAACACACTCCACTCCCTGGAACACTCTGTTGTTCCTCTCTTTCCAAATATTCTAGAAAATGTTGGTGGGGGGGGTATCAAATTCTATAGAAGACAAACAAGGGGGTGTCTCGAATGGTGCCACCAACTTAGAATGAGTTGCTGTAAATTTTCCATAAAAAACCAAATTCATCCCAAACATCTCAATGATTCTAGACCAAACTTCAACAACAACAGGACAATGAATGAGATGATGACTTATGGTTTCAACACTTTTCTTGCACATGACACACTTGTTGGCTAGCAGGATACCTTTCTTTTGGAGATTATCAAGAGTCAAAATATTTCCATGGATAGAAGTACACCAAAAGAAATTAATTTTGGGTAAGAGCTGAGAGTTCCAAACTTTCCTCCACACTTTCTCGTTAGCAGCACTGTTAGAGATGCTCATATAAGATAACTTAACTAAGAATTCCCACAATGCGTTACTACAGCAAACATTTCTATCCTCAACCTAAGTGAAGTAAATCCTAACCTCCTCCAGTAGCATCTACAATTCTCCCATGAGTTGGTTCACCTAAGGTTGATTGTTAAAGGCCTCCCCCAACCTCTTCCATTTTCTTTCTTGGGTTATGTAGTTCTCCACTTTATGCCTGAAGAAAATTTTCAGGCATTCCTTGATATGAAAATACTTATTCATACCAAGAGGCTTATCATCAATCAACCAATCCTCCTAGAATTGAATCCAATTACCTTTTCCTATGATCCATCTCATTCCCATTCTCGGCACACTCCTACATTTAGAAATAAAGTTCCAAACCTTTGAACCCATTGACAAACCCTAGCCATGTACAGTTTAAGCAAAGTGGGAAGAACTAAAGTACTTATCTTTCATAATTATACACCAATTAGATGAGTTCATAACTAATTTCCAACCCATTTTCAAAATAAGATCTCTATTTGAATATCTTTCAGCCTCTGAATTCCTAGACCACTTTTAAACTTTGGTTTACAGACCATCTCCCAGCTGACTAGACTCATTCTTGTTTTTTCATCCACCCCCGTCCAAAGAAAATTCCTTTGAATTTTTTCCAGCTTCTTAGCCATTCTATCATTTAATTTTAATAATGATAGAAAGTATATAGGAACCCCTTGAACAGAGGTCGACAAAAGTTGGAGTTTACCCGCATTACTGAGAACCTTTCCAATTGACTAGCTTTTTCAGCATCTTTTCTATCACCGTGTTCCAAAATTTTTTAGAGACCTCATTAACCATGAGCGGGAGGCCTAGATAAGTGTCAGGAAGCTCCACCCTAGTACAACCAAGGAACTCCACCATCTTCCTTTGGGTATGGGGGTCAGTTTTGAAGAAGTGTATTTTTCTCTTGTAATAGTTGATCTATTGTCCTGATATAACTATATTGTCATTCAACACTCTTTTCCATTCTCTAGCTTTAAGGATAGACAATTTCCCAAAAAAAAAAGTATCATCAACAAATTGTTATATAACCTTCGAGGGAGGGTGGAGGCAGATTTAGTCTCCTTAAATTTTCCTTCCTTATTTAAGTGTATAACGTTTGTAGACAACACCTAAGCGACCATAAGGAATAGGTAAGGAGATAGAGGGTTGCCTTGTCTTATGCCTCTTTCCATATTGAATAAACCCCATGGGGATCCATTCACTAGCACAGAGAATTCAACAGTTTCCACTACCACCTTGATAATCCTTATGAATCTATCCAGGAAGCCAAATCTCCTCAGCACCTCATAGAGGAAGTCCTAATACACCTTTGCATACACCTTGGAGATATCTAACTTCAATGCCATTTTTGGGTTCTTTCTCTTTTCCATAGAATGAATGACTTCATGGGATGTAATAATAACATCCAAAATCTATCTCCTAGGGACAAAACCCTTTTGGTTCAGATTAATGATTTTATTTAGCAGGGGCTTGATCTTATTGGCCAGCACTTAAGAAATAATTTTGTAAATAGTGTTACATAAACTAATCAGTCTGAATTCCTCCAGACGCTTGGGGTCCAGAATTTTAGGGACTAGCACAATGTAGGTATTATTCAATTTTGTTAGGATGTTTCCTATTCTCACAAAATATCTCAAAGCATGTGTCAAATCATATTTTACCACCTCCCAGAAATGCTAGAAAAAGGCTGGGGGAAATCGTTGGGCCCCGGGGCCTTGTAGGTGCCCATGTCAGATACCGCATGTTTCAATTCCTCTTCAATGACTTGGCACAACAACCCATCATTATCTTCATTGTCCAGCACTATAGGAATGACATCCAATAGTTTGTTTCTTATAGTAGTAGAATCCCCTCGAACCAAACATTTATACACCTCCTTAAATAAGTTAGATGCTCACCTACCAATTTCCTCCTCCTTAGTAAGCTCCTTATCTTCCTTATTTATAATGGGGGTAATGGTGTTCCTTCTTTTGTGCTTTGAGGTAGACCTATGGAAGAAGGCTGAATTTATGTCCCCCTCTTTGAGCCATTGGATTCAAGATCTCTTCTTCCAATAGATTTCCTCTCTCTTTAGGTTTTCCTTCCATTTTACTCTCCATGTTTCCTCTTCTTCGTGCATCCCCCAGGAAGTATCTTCCCTGACCATCCTTGTTTGAAACTCTTTGATATTTTCTTCAATCTCTTATTTCCACTTAAATATGTCTCCAAAGGATGTCTTACTCCAGTACTATGCCTACCTTTTGATCAACTTCAATTTCTTGGATATTCTAAACATGGTCATCCCTTTAACTGGAGTATTCCACCACCTATGGATTCAGTCATTAAATTCTTGGTGGGAGTGCCACATAGTCTCATACCGAAATGGGCGGGGACCATTCCCATTCCTCGCCTCCCAATTAAGGATTAGAGGGGAGTGATTAGACACCGTATGGGGAAGGAGAGAGATAGAAATAGAAGGGAGAATATTCCAACCTGCCAAAACCATCCATCTATCTAATCTACCCTGAATAAGGTGTTGACCCTTTATGTTGTTAGACCAAGTGATATTGTTAATATTTTTTCCATTTATGTTCTTTTTTTGTTTTTATTATTATTTTAATCAAAAGTGGGTGAACCACTAATATTTTATTAATATAATTATATAACTGATACAAGGGCTCAATTGGGAAAGAATCAGAAAGAAAACCCAATATCCTTGTTAGAGTACAAAAGAAGAGTATAGAGGTAGTCCAAATTAGAAGCCTAAAGGACTAACCCAAAACCATACATATAGATAATATCCCAAATAACATTTGACAATAACTACCATACATATAGATAATATCCCAAATAACATTTGACAATAACTATATTGTGGGCTAAAACCACAAAAAAACATGTTTTGTACTAGTTAGCTCATGAGAAGATAGTCTATCAAAAAATATGGATTACAACATCATAACCACACATATGGAATTGATGTTGTCATTTTAGACATTTATTCATTCCAAAAATAAAAGATATTCCATGCAGGAAGGATCTACATAGTTGATTAAAACCATCATTCAACAGAAAATGATGTCATGAGGGAACCAAACAACCTGTCAATTACATCGAATACCAACCCATTTTTGAACACGAAACCACCCAAAATTCATTCTTTTGACAAACTTGTGGAGGAGCATAAAAATATGAACCCAAAATTAGTCATGAATCAATATGAACTATGTTTATTATTCCATGTATGATGGGTCAACATCTGCATGCATCCAACTAGCACCCCACACCATTAGAAACTGTTCCACCATGACCTCAACTGGTAGGAACATTATCCCACCCTGAATGTGTATGTTGGACTATGGAAATATCTACACCCTATCCAAATAAATCTTCCTCATTCCAAGGATGAAGATTCAAATGTGGAACTAGGTCACTTACCCTAGCTTGATATAGTCCTTGTTCATCCCTCACGTGGATGCTAGAGAAGAACCTTGCAAAACAATGGACTCCGCATTGTCAACTTACATGATATCCAAAAGGTCAACCCACTTTTCAATGAATTCTTCTCACCACTGCTTTATCAAGTTCACAACCATGAGATTGGAGAGCTAGGCGAACATGAAGGAAATTCTGCCTATCTAGGGAACGTTTAATACTATCATAAATCAACAAGTACACATGAATAATTTGAATGTAATGCCTTTGGAGTAATCCACCTAGGAAAGTAGGGCCATTCCACATATTATAGTTTTTGTCTCTTTTTCAAATTTCTCAATACTTAGAGAGTCCTTATTGATCACCTTCTGGTAAATCATATCTAATAAAGAAGAAGATTATAGAATGTCAATAGCATTGGAAAGGGAAAATGATAGAACATGTGATGGAAACACACACCCCTTTTCTCAAGGAGAAATAAGTTCCTCTCCTAGGAAGTCCTTGACCACTCTCTAAATTTGAATGTTACATAGGTTGAACATTCGGTCAATTACGAAGCCATCTAAGTAGGTCGAGAAAGCAATTTCATTGTCTTCTACAACCAGGTTAATTTTTTCATTTCATGGCATGTATTCCCAATGAAGATGCCTGCAGTCTTTACAACTCAAACTGGGGATGGAAGACATTCACCAAAGAGATCAAAAACCACTAATACACCACACATTAAAGAACAAGTAGACAACAAAAAACTCAAGTGATGTGTTAAAGAAGTGAAACAATTCTAATCAATAAATAAGTCATACAAGATAGATATATGGAGAGAGCATAAGATTTCCATTTAATGATAGTCTGCAAATGATAAGTTGTTTTGAGCATGTGAATAGATATCAAATCTATCCATTCAACACCAAATTACCTTTAAGTTGGGAGAATTAATTAAAAAAATTATGAGCTTGGGACGTGTAAGACCACCATGAATTTTGACACTTAAGTACAAATCAACACCTCAATATGCACAAGTCTTGGACGTGTACTCGAAGCTTAGGTATAATGGGGATATCATTTGTGACAATTATTTTCTAACAAATGGACTCAATTTTAATTTTTGAAAGGGAGCAAAAGCAATCATACTACACTAATTCTGAAATAATTAAATCCTTGAAGTTTGGAAATGAATGCATGACTTGATTTGTGAAGAATTTTTAAATTGAATTCCCATCGCAACTGAGATTTGACAACTAGTCAGCCACTTTGTTACCTTCCCACAAAGTGTGTAAAACACTATATTGTTTGAATGATGCTAATATGTTCCAAACCTAGTTCATGATGTAAGCTAGGTGCTAATTGAAAATTGATTTGGTTATACAAGTTTTTATAATAACTAAAGAATCACCCTCAATCTGAATATTAGGAAAACCTGCCTACTTTGCTAAGACCAAACCTGCCAACAGAGCATGTGCTTCAACTACATTGTTTGTCCCTGGAGCAATATGAGATGCCTTAACTACAAAAACATTACCTAACTAATCTCTTATTCAAACACCAATACCTGAGAGATCGAGATTACCTCTTGAAGCTCCATTGAAATTAGTTTTGACAAAATCCCAAAAGTGGGGTGCCATTTAACAATAGATCTATCTTTAGTATGAATGGACCACCAATTAGGAATTTCCCCATCGGGATGTTAATACTTCCCCACTCTTTTGAAACCAAACCATCCTAGTGTGAAAATAAATGATTACATTTTATAGAACATGAGTTGGAATTGGTTAGCTCTGATATTGTTAGTTCTAATTGTGTCGTCATCATATCAAATGAGGAAACTTATTTTCTGAAAATCCTATTGTTATGTTCCCACCAAATAGCCTAGACAACTACTGAGGAAATACATTTCCATAAGCAAAAAAAGGTTGAATTAGTGTAGAGTAGGGGCTAGGATTCAAACAAATCTCAAAAGCTATTAGATAGGGCCACAAAAAATTTAGTTTTTTTACGACAGACAACCAACATTGATTTGAAAATTTTCAATTTAGAAGAAAGTGATCAACTATTTCCATTTGATTTTTACATAGAACTCATTTGAATGGTTCTAAAATTCCTATCTTATCCAATTTATCACTTTTCAAGATCCTCTTCCTAAGATCTATCCATGCAAAACATCCTAGTTTTGGAAGGATAGTGGGATTCTAGAAAAAGAAATAAGCTCTACTTTTCTTTATATTGTTCTCAATATATTGAAGGGCCTTGTATCCTTCCTTGATTGAGTACTTCTCATCCTTAGAGGGAACCCAAAATAGTCTATCTTATTTCTTTGATAGAAAAATTATCCATTGCTAGAAGATAGAAAGAAGGAATGTGGATTGAAGATTATTGACAGGGAGTTGTGAAGCATCTTTCCATATTACTCTCCTTGAAAAACATTTCATAGCCAATACATAATCCAACAGATTAGGAACCCAATAATTAATAGTGATGTCCATGATTTCTTCACATTAATCAAGTTGAGAGAGAGAGAGAGGGAAGGCCATTTCATGAATCTATCCAAAATTTGACACTAAATCCATTGTTTACTTCCCATGAAATATATTTGGTTATCAAGGATCTTGAGTTAAGCATAAAGTCCCATATTGCTGAGCCCTCAGGAGGATCCGACACTAATAACATTCATGTTGGAGCCTTTTTATCCAAGTATTTTTCCTTTATTATTTGGCACCAATTTGATTGAGACTTAGTGTATATTTTCCATATTAGCTTCCCACCAAAGGCTTTGTTTCTGTGAGCTAGATTATGAAAACTAACACCCCCTTATGGCTTTTCTTGAGCCATGTTATCTAGGGAGATGAGAGGAATTTTATTATCTTCTAACATGTTACCTTTCTATAAGAATTTTGTGATAAGCTTCTCTATCTACTGGATGATGGTTGCAAGGGCCTTGAGAACCGACATGTAATAATTGGGGATTGGAGATAAAATTGACTTAATAAGAATGATCTTATCCGACAATGATAGCCACCTACCTTTCCAAGATGAATTTATTGCTTTAATTTTATCCACCATAGGAAACAAGAATGAAAATTTATTTTCCCCCACTAAGAAATGAATACCTAGATAAGTGAAGGGAACTTGTTTGACCAAGAAGCCCAAGATCTTGATAATCTTGTTTGATATCACTTTGTTAGTGTTGAAAATGTAGATTTTTTATTTTCTTGCATTAATTTTCTACCCTAAAATTGTTGTGTATAAATCCAAGGAGCACTTAGTTTTCTTCGCTTCTTGAATAGAGGACTGACCAAATAATAATGTATCATCTGCCAAAAAGGAATGAGTGACCGATATTGAGGTATATGAGATATGTGCACCTTTCCATAATGCATTCTCATGATCTATATTGATGTTTCTACTGAATGCATTAGCCATAATTATAAACAATATTGGAGATAATGGGTCACCCTATCTGACCCCTTGGTTTTAGGGAAAGAGACCTAATGGCTGGCCATAAATAAGCATTGAGAACCACGCACCCAAAATACAAGCCTTAATCCATTTGAACCGCTTCTTATCAAAATCAAATTTGAGGAGAACCTTGAACAAAAAATTCCATTTGACTCAATCATAAGCCTTCATCATGTATAATTTAAAAAAAAATTGGGTTGTCGATCTGCATTAATGGAGTGGAAGACTTCATGTGCTACCAAGGCCCCTTCCATAATATCCCTACCTGGTACAAAGAATCCTTTTTCATGGCAAATAATTTAGGGTACAAGAGATTGAAGTCTTAAATATATAGCTTTTGTGATTATTTTTTACACCATGTTATAGAGGGATATGGGCCTAAAGTCAACAAATGTATTAGGAGCCATGGTCTTTGGAACAACGGTAATGTTTGTAGTGTTGAAACATTTGCGATTTGTGCCATTTCTTCTAGATTCCTCCACCGCCGCTAAGAGATCCACACTAATGAAGTCCCAATGCTATTGGAAAAATAATGTTGCAAATCCATCTAGCCTAGGGGCTTTATCTGGGGGAAGGAGAACACAAATTTTATCACCTCTTCTTGTGAAAATGCAGCTAAGAGTGATCTATTGTCATCATTAAAGATTAATCTTAGAATGCAGCTGAAGAGATAATTTGGTAAGACTTCAGAGGGTGGTTCTGAGATAAGAGGGGATAGAAGGTTCATTAAGAATTTCACCCCTTCTAATTGGATACCTTGTGCATCTTCAATCAGGCTTCCTGATTTAAAATTCTTTATCAAAAAAATAGCATTTTTTGCCTTCTTGTGCTTTGCTAAAGCATGAAGTATTTGGTGTTTTTGTCCCCTTCTTTTAGCCACAACTCCCTTGACTTCTGCCTCTAGTACACTTCTTCCCTTTTGCAAAGCTCATCCCACTCACACTGCAAGGATTTTTTCTTGTTGTATGAAGTAGCATCAAGACCATGTTGAATGATATGTTGATTCACATCAGTTAGTAGCTTACTAAAAATTTCTTTTTGCTCAAATTTTTTTGGAACACATTTGTATTCCAATATTTTAATAGAGGCTTAACAAATTTTAGTTTTTTTTTTAGAATTGGAACATCATGGTGCCTCTACAAAAAGGATTTTATACCCACCATTTTTTTAAAATTGCATGAAAGTGTGGGTGACTAAACCACATGCTCTCAAACTTAAAGGAAGAGACAAATCTGTATTGTTGAGGGGTGATTGTCCTATCAATATTCAATAGAAGGGGGAAATGGTTAGACTCAAAGACTAGAATAATTTAGCCAAAAATGTGACCTAGGGAAGCTTCCAGATTTGAGGAATAAAGAACCTATCGAGCCTTTCAACAATTTGCAGGAAGCCCACTCTCCTATTTGTCCATGTAAAGAGGCCATTTTGAGGGGTGAAATCTAATAATTTATTGTCTGAGACAAAGCTAGAGAAATATTGAATTATTCTTGGATGTGGGAATATTCTACCCTTCTTTTCTAAATGAGATAAGATTGCATTAAAGTCCCCACCAATAATGATTCATTGATCATAATTTTGCCAAATGAGTTGAGTCAGTTTTGACCACAAATTTTTCTTATCCTGAATAGAGGATGGTCCATAAACATTCAAGAAGAAAAAAGAGAATTCATAACACACCATCCTTAGAAGCTGCCAATTATGATCCTATCCTATGACCTGGCCTTATATAGAATTTAGATTCTAGATAGTGAGGAGGCCGCCTGAGGCTCCCATATCTTACATATGAAGAGATTTCTATGTGGGCCATTTATTGATTATTTTCCCAAAAACTTCATTTGATAGTTTGGTTTCTTGAAAAATAAAAATATATTCTCTTATAGAATCAATTTTTTGTTTAACTTTATTTATTTTGTTAAAGGCATTTATGCCCTTGACATTCCAAGAGGTGATCTTCATTCCTTACAAGGAGAACCTTTAGTCATCCTTGTCAATCTTTTAGACATAGTAAATTTTCCATCTAATGTGGATTGAATTCCTATTATTATTTCCTCTTTCACCTTAACACTTTTTGGTTTCCTACCTCTAGTGTTTGGATTTTTCTTTTCTAATTTTGGTGAGGTTGGAGTCTTTTCAATTGATAATATATGTGAGTAGTCAAAATAACCATCTGGAAGTTGTTGATCAAGTTGTGGAACTTGTACCTCTTCTTCAAGTAGCATAATATCTTGAAGATTTTTCCCTTGTGAGTTATGAGGGGGAGAATCATTTCCCTCCAAAATGTACAAATAGTCTTTCTCATCCTCCTCACTGATATAGACGATTATAGGAAGAAATGACACATTTTCTCATGCATCTTGTGGAACATCCTTATCCACCAAACAATGAATGTCTTATCTAATAATTTGAGTTGGATCCTCCTCATAAGTGGCATGTGTACTGGGCCTATCAAGCTAACACGACCTGCATTTTGGTTGTATTGACAAAACCCTCCGTTTCCTCCACATAGACTGAAGAGAAGAGACACACCGATCCATTTCAAGGGCATTGTTTTTTCACCATGATAACCCCTTCTTCCATAGCTATTTCTTGTATCATAGTGGTAGCTAGAGATGATAATATGTTATTAGATACATTTTGAATATCTAGCTCTGAGATATTTTTCCCTTTACATAGAAAAAATTCCTTTAACATATTGATTGGGGCATCATAGCATATTAGATCATGCACTACTTGATCTTTGGTGAACATTTGGGCATCGCCTAATAAATAGGGGGAGAGAACTAGAGTAGTAGGTACCGAGGGGACATGGTTTGTTTATAAGTTAGAGAGGATGTTTCTAAGAGTCAACATGAAATTGTAAACCTTGTTGAAGAAATTATAGATAATCCCAACATGTTGCAAAGTGTCATGATATTTAACCAACAAAGAAATCCAAAGACTTGGAGCTTCTAAGATGATCGATATGTTGATACCCCGTAACCATTGAAGCCTAACTAAGAATATAGATGTATAAATTATGATACCTATAGAAAAGGATTTGTGGATGATACAGTGATTAATATTGTGTTTTGAAATAGCCAAGCTGATTCTAAAGGCCTTGAATTATGGATTCCTCCTAAATCACAATTTGTTGAACCCAATTACCCCATTTTGATTTTATAACTATTTCCTTTGTGAGGGGGTTGGATGAATCAATAATAAGGAAAGCCCTAACCACACATTGTGGATATTCAAATGGTAATAGGTCATGCCTGATGAAAATACCCACCTGGTTTTCCATAATTTTAACAAATTATGGGTCCATGTACTCTAATGGTAAGGAAGGAAAGGCAATGCAGTGCGGAAAAAAATGGTATTGGTCAGGCTCTAGCTTAAAATTAGGACCCCAAGGCATAGTAAATAATCTATATCCATTTCAAAACCAACCTTTAAACTTATGAATTATATCTCTGGAGTCCTTCAACTCAAACTATGCAATAAAAAACTTAGACACACAATCAGCCATGAAATCTCCTTTAAGCCCGACTAGTTATCTTTTGCCCAAGTTAAAATATCCTTAAAAGGAATGGAAGGATTGGAGAACATACCAATTAGATTTTTCTGGTGAATAAGGGATATATGTGGAGATGTAATTTGTTCTGGCAATGTGACTGTCGGAGTGTGATCATTCTAGAAAGGTTGTGTGTGGGCTTTCTCTTTCTCTGGTTGTTGGTTCTTCCTCCAAACAAAGGAGGGAATCTTTGGCTTGATGGGGTATCTCTCCTCATGTAAATCCATACCATGTGCAAAATAATAATAATAATAATAATAATAATAATAATAATAATAATAATTTATTATTATTATTATTTTAGTCCTTTTGTTGGTTGCCCTTATTTTTGTTTCTTTATTATTTGTTGCTTTCTTTTCTTGTTTATCTTTCTAGTTTTTATTTTTATATTTTTTAGTGTTGGTTGTCTTGTATCTTGGGTTGCATGTCTTCTTTCTCCACCCACTCTCCTATTTTTATAAATTCTTTGTTTGCATATAACTATTTTTCATATTCTTGAGATCTCTCATCCTGATGATGGATCATGGAGTATGATATGAAATGTTGATGCTAAAAACTTACACACACACACACACACACATATATATATGTGTGTGTGTGTGTGTGTGTGTGTGTGTGTGTTACCTCTGTAAGTTATTTTTGTTTTCATTAGTTTTTTAAAAGTCACAGTTCATGGAGAAAATAATTGGTGAATGGAGGAAGTCTTAACAAGGACTAGTCGGTAATACACACCGAGGCAGTCGGTCAAGACACAAAGCATTATGCAGTCGATGAAGAAAAGAATTGAGAACTAAGTATACAAAGAATATTTTGTTACTGATTGGATATACTACACCAAGTTTCTAGTTACCAAGAACAGAGAGATCACACAACAGAGTCAGAAGGAATATGTAACCGAGTTAGACAATTAACTCAAAAAGCGATAAGGATACATTTAATGCATTGTTACAGCATTAACTACATTACTACAAGTATTAATAATAGTTTGTTACACGATCAATGATCGAGATAATTTAGGATGAAGATCTAAGGCACAGATCAAATGGTTAATGGGATTTTTGTATTTCCAAGAAGAACACAAAGTATCAAGGTAAAAGTGACACGGTCACCAAGCAAGAAAGAAGATCGAAAAATTTAGGATAATCATTTTCCAAATAACTCATAGGATTAAGAGGTTAAAACTTCATATTTATTAAGGATGAATTCAAAAGATGGAGTTTCTATTAGAGAATTTTTTGATGTTAATGAAGGATTTAATGTTGTTATTGAACTATTGAGGGAGGTTAGCACAAAGCATAGCAGTACCGAGAAGATTTAGCTACAACAGAGCATAAAAGTGAAGTGTTACAGAGATCAAAATTAAGGTAACACATATCACAGCACATAGATTTTGAATCAACATTTGTATTTGATGCAAATTATAATAGACATTTCATAGTTTGAGTACTATTGTATTGTGAAGGTTAAATCCCAACACTGGGTAGATCCTAATAGATCATGTTATTGTAAATCCTTTAACCGAGTACATCTCTAAGTGTAGAGATTATAAAATCCTCTAATCAGGTAGACCTAATAAGTCTTGTATACTCTTAACTAAGTAAGCTATCATAAATAGAAAACCTTTGTAGCTCTAATCGAGAAACCTTTCATATTGTAGTTTTAGTGAAATTTGTGGGTGTCATCCCCGCCACAGTTTTGCCCTCTAACCAAGGATTTATGCGTAACCAATATCACTGCGTTATGAGTTTTTTGTTATGGTTTTAATCTTTTGAATTACGCATTTTAAATTACATTCATTTCAATGAAAAGGACTCGGTAAACATAGTGTTGGGATTGAAAAAATCTGTAAGGGTTTTTGAAGTACCATATTAAAATTTTGCATTTTAACCCCCATAAGTGCTTTTCGAGCCTATTTGCCCTGATGAGATTCTGAAGTTTTCCATGCATGTCAAGTACTCATAACTCTTTTTTAGGCATATGAAGACATCCTAGTTCATTAATTTCAAGTTTTGAGTTGTTTCGTGATGTCTTGTTTCTAGCACTTGTCAAAATCTGCATTTGTGCCTAAGTGTCAATCTGTTGTAACTGGCCTAGTTTGCCTTTGAATATCTTGCACCCAAAAATTTTTCATGACCCGTCACTTTGGGGATGTTTATTATGCATATCAAAGAACCTATGTTTCAAATCCCAAGTCATTTCAATATGTTTTGACTAGTTTTCAAACCCCTCAAAGTTGGTAGTTTGTTGTTGTCATGCATTGTGTAATTGATCAGAATTCTGAGTACCCCTGTTTGACCAACTGTAACTTTTGACCTTATGAACTAATTGAAAAAATTCCTCTTGTAATCAATTGTAGAGGTCAAATACTTCTTGACTCTTCATCTTCAAGTCACGACAAGTCCATTTGTTCAGTTTGCGAAGCCCATTCCATTTGTTGTTTCTATCGGTGTGTCAAACTGTCAAATGCATATTTCTGAATGACCTATTTTGAGGTCTTACAATTTCACACCCAATTGAGTGAAATGGATAATTGAAAGTTCCCCTATATTCTAGGCATGGAAATGTGCTATCCTGATGATTTTTAGGTCATGATGAATCTGTTTGCCCAGTTTGCCAATCCAATTTCGTTTGCAGTTTCTAACAATTTGATGCAGATCAGTTGCACAGCTTGGTCAGAGGCCCTGTTTGCGAGGTTGTATCTTGAATGTTGTGATTGGTCAGATCAAGAAAGTGGTTTCCTTGAATTATAGAAAAATTTACTTCAAGTTTTCCAAGTCTCAGATCTTGAGGGTTTTGTTTGCATACTTTCCAAGTTTCTTTCCATTTGCAGAAATCGGTATTCCTTATGTTTTCAGTTTTCTGCATTTCCAAGTGGCTACTTTCGAGAGGTCGCCAAATGTGTCTGGATGATTGTCAAGAGCCACCCTTCTAGATCTATATTCTCCATATCACATACTTCTAGTATCCAGAGGCTTGAATTCCCAAGAGGTCTTTTGACATGTTTTCAAAGTCAAAACCAAATGTGTTTACCGCTATCTGACAGGGTGATTTGCGGAATTGTTCTGAATAGGCAACTTGGGAAATTCAAATCTTATGAATAGTTGCGTTCCATCAGATGTCATTTTGTAGTATGGAAGAATTTCAACCATGGAATGTGTATTCCCAGTGCCACACCCTGGTTACGGGATCTTGTAAGTTTTCAAAGGCAGCCCCAAAGGCCAGTTGCCATTAATGTGATCATCTGGCAGAGATGTGGAAAAAGCGAATGATGTGATTAAATCTTTGATGTGCCTTGGTTTGTTCTCACTGAGTGAATCCATTGTGGTATCCTAAAGGTAGTTTTGAGTTCTAAGAAGGATATCTCAGGCAATGTGAGGGCTTTGAGAAGATTGAGAACTTCATGTGAAAGGGCAAAGAGAACCCTTTCATCCACTGCTCAAACGACCATTGAGATTGATTCTCTATATGAAGGTATTGACTTCTATTCAACTATCACCCATGCTAGGTTTGAGGAATTGAACATGGATCTCTTCAAAAAGTGCATGGAACATATTGAGAAATGTTTGAGGGATGCCAAGATGGACAAGAGCACAGTTCACGATGTTGTCCTTATCAGTGGGTCAACTAGAGTTCCCAAGGTTCAATAGTTGTTGCAGGAATTTTTCAATGGAAAGGAGCTTTGCAAAAGTATCAATCCTAATGAGGCCGTTGCATATGGAGCTGCAGTACAAGCTGCTATCCTAAGCGGTGAAGGCAATGAAAAGGTACAAGATCTATTGCTGCTTGATATTACTCCTCTCTCTCTTGGTTTGGAGACTGCTGGAGGTGTTATGACTGTCCTCATTCCAAGGAACACCACCATTCCAACAAGGAAGGATTAAAAACTTTCAAATATAATGCGATTGAAAGAAAGTTCAAAGGACTACATGGAGGCTAAGTAGGAGTGTTGTGCAGGACATAGGATACCAGTACAAGGCAACGTTGGATTTCAAAGAAGTTTTTATAGTTTTAAAACATAAAACAATGCCAATGCTTTTGGCAGCAACAATTACCAATTGGCAGATGTAAAGCCCAATTCGACAACCTTCACGAGCATCATCCCTGCCTTTTGTCGGCAGCTTCCCTACAAATGCAAAACCTCAAAGATATGCCAAGACATGTGAATTGATTGCAGGATGTGCACAAAATAGATTTGCTGATAAGACTTTGGAAACGTTTCAAGCAATGCAATCAGCAGGCAGTAAGCCCATGCGCAGCAGATGTGGAGGCATACACAAGGCATCTAAAATGTTTTAAGGAAAGAGAATGTAGACCTTGGGTAATAAGAGGAGGGAGCCAGGACAATCTCCTACGCAACAATGCACTTGAAAAAGTAGCGCCATTAATGTGGATTCATAGATAACGCATGTTAACTATTTTGTTTAATAGCAGAGGGGGATAAATGTTGAAAAACACTTTTAAAAGGAATATGTTTGAAAGGCTGTGCAATAGATTTATGAAGGAGAAACAAAGGCCCAGAAAATCCAATTGCCATTTGATTTATAATGTTAGCAAAGATCTGCATTGGAAGTTGAAGGAAGGCCAGCAAAACATAAGAGCACAGACAAGACACACGAACTATTTGACAAGGTGCCTTTAAAGAGATTCAATCTCATGAAGTGCAATAATTGCAGTAGTTGCTCAAAATAGATTTGGAGGTATCTTTAGTAACTTCCAAGCAATGCATCAGCTAGTGCAAAGCCAACTCAACAACCTTCGCCAGCGTCCTCCCAGCCTGTGGTTAAATAGATTTGTTGCTAAGGTTTTAGAAACTTTCAAGTGATGTGATCCATAGGTGTAAAGCCATTTCTCTATGCTGGATGATTGGTAGGAGACTTGTGCTGGGAATGGTCTAGTTTGTCTGCATGGTTTTGTTTTAAAATAGTTTCATTGGCGAGAAAAAGGAACATTGCGCAGCAATATGAAGGTTCATTTTTTAAGTTTTAAATGAATTGTATTATCCCACATGCAGCATGTGAGGTAATTATCAATGTTTAAATACACCAATGGTCACATGTAATGTAAAGAAAGAAAGGAAAGAGGTTCTGCGATGGGCCCGCATTATTTTAAAGCAAAAAGCACAAATGCTTTAAAAAACTCAAAAGCAATTGTCCCACATTGACCACACAGAGGGATTTCAAAGACTTTATAAGGAAAAATGTACAGAATGCAATATGAAGAAGAAAGAGCTCACTATGCAAGCGCGCATAGGAGCTAGGGTCGATTTCCTTGAAAATCATGCTCGGGGAATTATGTTCAAATTTTGGCGGGGCCTGCAGTGATGACATGACAGATGACTGAGCTTAAGAGGATGCATGTTTGGGCATGCATCTCGAGGTGGCCAAAATAAACCAATGGATTAATGAGAAAGTTGCAAGGAAGATAAGCTTAAGCCATTGGTCCATGTGGCACAAATGACAAGTGGTGCCCAGTGGATCAATTAGCGAATCAGAGGAAGCCATGTGGTGCCTAGTAGGTGACAAGTGGCACAATTGTAGTGCAATTCAGAGGTACCAATCAGAAATTGACATGTGGTGCCAAGTGGACTTGCGGACCAATCAGAGTGTGACACTTGGCACATTCTGGTGAGATGTGCAAATTTCATATATTTTTTAATTTTGAAATTCTTTCAACAAGTGGTTTAACTAGTGAGCAGCTTCAACAAGATCTAAGGGCTGACTTAATGGCTTAATGGGAAGATGCTCACTATCTACCCATTAAGCCATTAAGCCCATGCGACAAGTGTCGCATTCTGGTGCATCCTGGGGAAATAATGAATTAATGGAAATATTTGATTAAATCCATCACAAATGGCAAAGGATTAAAGAGTGAGCAGCTTCAATAGGATCCAAGGGCTGGCTTAATGGCTTAATGGAAAGATGCTCACCATCTAACCACTAAGCCATAAAGCCTAGGTGACAAGTGTCACAATGAGACAAAATCTAGAAAAAGAGAAAATTTAAAGTTTAATTTGTCTCATTTCAATAGTTCAACTATTGAAAATAATTTATTCCAAATGCAAATATTTCAAATTTTTAAATGAGAATATGCATGGGAAGGCAAACTAGAATTAAAGATTCAGAGGGAAAATTTTGTCCAAACTATAGAGTATTATATGTGGCTGAAAAGGTCTCAAAATGAAGAAGAGGATTTTGCAGACCAATTGACAGAAAATCAAATAAGATTTTCACAGTTTCAGTTTGAGCAATTGCAGATATTTCTTGGGGATAGACAGGTGTCGGTGATGAATTTTGTTTTCCCCTTTCTCCTATATCTGGGTTTTTCCTCCATTGTAACAAGGATGTTGAAATTTATGCTGTTGGGCATCTTCCAAGCTATGGAGTCTTATTTCTTTGTGTTCTTTGTTTTGTAAATGTATAGTTTCAAATGAATTTTAATAAAGACAATGGAATCCCTATTCAATTCTTGTCTGATGTCTTTGTATGTATTGTCTTGATTCTTGCATATTAACTTGTAAGGCATGTTAATATACCAGTTATAAGGTAGCTGTGAGTTTGAATTTAAGTTTCTTTCAAGGAGAGAGTAAGTTTTGATTTCAAATTCTGAGAGTTATAGGTATGCATATGAATATGATGTCCAGGTATTAAAATGAGAAGAATGGCTTGCAAGGCATTTCATTCAGGTTTTTGAGTTTGGAGTTAGGGTTTTCTAGGAATGCACATTTGTATGACTCTATTTCCCAATAGATAAGGCACTGGTCTTTGCTTGACTGGTAGTTTTCTTCATCAATAAATTATTCAAATCACTTTTAAATTTTTGTATGAGAGCTTGAAATGTCTATGTCTTGCATTCTGTGAATGTAAGGGTACATGTTAGTTTCTTTAAAGAAGAAATCCATGGGTTAGCCTGCCTGAGTCTAGAACTCAAAGAGAAGAAGGATTTCATCCTTGTCACATTGGCCATTTTCCTAGTTCTTAGCAGATCATGCAGGTGGGATCCTGCATAAGATTGGTTGAGTTGAACTCACATATCTTATAAGTCTGAGAACTATCCACTGATTTTCATGTCTACATAAAAGGTTTTAGTGAGAAAGTGTTTATGTATGTAGATTTAGTATGTTTTAGGTGCACACGCCTGAGTGTGTGGAACTCAAAGAAAAAGGAGGATCAAATCCTCATTAATTAGCCTTTTCTTGCCCCTTAATTTGTATGAAGAAGTAGATTCATGTGAGTTGGACTAAGATCCCCAAGTCTAGTTTGCATATTCTCTTTTAGAACTGAAGGATACAAGAAAAAAATCTAACACATAGAACAACAAGTTTATGGTTAATCAGTTAAGGTATTAAGTTAAAAATTTTATAAGTGTTGATTCACCCCTTCCCTCTCAGTCCTTACTTTCCATGCATTATTCCAATAATTGGTATCAGATTAGTTACTCTTGATTTATAGGGTTTGACCACCTGAGAGTTAAAGATCCTAGTCATGGAAAGTTTTAGGAAATATAAAAGACTTGATGGTCTTGAATCTGAAATGGAAGGTGCAAGAGATTTAATCATTGATTTGAAGAAGAAACTTGAAAGATCTCTAAGGGTTAGACTGAGAATTTATGATGAATTGAAGGTTACACAAGAACAAGTTGATACACTTGAAAAAAAATCTAAAGGTAGTCTTACTGATGAATCTGAAACAACTATAAAAGTATTACTGTATAAAAATGATACACTTACTGAGAAGTTAGACCTAATGAAGATAGATCTTGAAACCAACATGATAAGAATGACCAAGTTGATTGAAGGAAAAAGGATTGTTGAAGATGAAAATAAAATGGCCAAAGATGAAAAAAGACAAGTTGAGATGAAGTTACTAGAAAAATATAATGAGATCATGAGAATGACTCAAGTTCACTATGATGTGACCAATCAAATTCTAAGTGCAAATCAAGACAAATCCATAAAAGAATTAGAGAATCAAGCACTAAAAGCTGAAATTGAAAGAATGGAACAAAGATCGAAAGCTGAGAAAGATGCAAATGCAATACTGAAAAGAAACAAAGAAGCACTAAACTCTCTCGATCAACAATTCAAGAATTGGAAATAAAGAAATGAAAAAATAGGCATTGGATACAAAGAGGAAAGCACCACCGAGAAAAGATAATCATCAAAAGCATAAAGAGATGAAATTACTGCATCACCACCAAGACAAAAGAAGCAAAGTTGCAATTATTGTG
The DNA here is from genome assembly GCA_018584345.1 of Thuja plicata. Lineage (NCBI taxonomy): Eukaryota > Viridiplantae > Streptophyta > Pinopsida > Cupressales > Cupressaceae > Thuja > Thuja plicata. The sequence continues at coordinate 1,159,856 of MU224404.1, read as the reverse complement.
GGAAGCCTGGACATACTGCTAATTTTTGCAGGAGAAAGAAAGGTAAATCACCAAGTATACCTAAGTTTGATGGTTATTATTTTAGATGCAATAGGTATGGACATCAAGCATTTGTATGCAGAACTAATCTGGTGAACAATACAAGGAAATCTAAGTTTGATGGTTACTGCAAGAATTGTAACAAGTTTGGACACAAAGATGAAGAGTGAAGAATAAAGAAAAGGAATGAATATTGGAAGCCTGATTGAGAGAATGCTAAAACCAATCGAGTAGGTATTTCTATACCATGGGACTATAACACAAGAATCTCATGTTTATCCTATGGAAGGTATGGACACATTGTTGCAAACTGCATGTTGATGCATGAAAGGAACAACATAAGAGCTTGGAGAAATTCTGGCATAGAATGATTTCACTGTCATAAGGTAGGACACCTTGCGAGGAATTATAGAGACCGAGGTGATGCACCGACCAGAGATGAATCTGAAGTAAAATCTCCTACTATTATTGAGGAAATCTGAGGAAAAATAAACAAAACCTAGAGGAAAAAGACTCAGGATGAAGGGACATCATTTGGAAGCATATACTACACCATCTCTACCAAGGTGGTTGCACTGAGATCCACCTAATTGGTGAGAGGTATGTCGGGACTGAAAACCTATTGAAAATATTATTTTAGTTCTGAAGTATTAGATTTGAGATCCATATTAACATACTAAGATTCACTTGGATAAGTTGTCAGTTTGACATATTGGGTGTAGTTATTTTTTTAATTTGTTTAAGCAAATTCACTACATAGTTAGTGAATAAGAAAAAATGGACTTGGAAAAGCATTTATTGCAAAACCTAATAGCCATTGGAAACCCTAATCAAGGAAAATATATTAATATGGTGGTTTGCAGTTCATTTGAAATTATTGTTTATGAGAGCATTTGAGCACGGTGCAAGGGGATCATTTCTAGCATCTACTGAATGATACGAGAAGGTATTTCTGAATTATTTAAGAGCATTTTGAGAGCATTTCTGGCTACTTTATATTACCAAGCTACATTTGTGAAGTAATACCTAGTTGAGCATTCCCTAGTTTGTATTTAACATATCTTGAGAAGATATGGCACCAAGAGTCCAGAGATCCACACTGTTTAAGGATATAAAATCTGTTACTACTAAGCACAAGATGCTCCCAATGATAGCATCATAAAAATATATGACAAGAGTGTTATCATGAATCCCTCCATGATTAATTCTAAATGATGATGTGCGTACTTTAATACATTGCAAGATTGAAGATCTTTGTTAAGAATAAATTGATGCATCCGTGAGGCCTCACCTTGATCCCTCATAGATTTACTGTTTGATCACACTTTGACACTCTATGTTTTGTTACATTGATACACTTTTTTTTATCCTGACACGGACTCGTGATATTATGATATGATGATGATTATATTGTGTGGATTACATTTTGACATGGATTAGACCTAGAATAGGTGGTTGACCTTGATTATATATGTTTAGATCAGTGAATTGATGAGAAGATGGAATTATGATTAGACTTGACTATTTTATGGATGTTATGTCATGGTGATTAAGGAATTCTTATGTTTTAAACATTTATGTATGAAAGTTTAAATTAGGGACTTAATTCTGCTTATTGATTAATGTTGTTAATTATGAATTGAAAATATATATTGCATGTAATTTTGTCATCTTGGACTACTGATGCTCGAAGTTTAGTGTGCAGGAAAGGGAACCATGGAATTTTTCAGAGAATCATGGCTAAACACATGTGAATTGAGTAAGCCAAGGTTTAATCCAATAAAGGGTTGAAACCTCATTGTAATGTGACCCTTGTTGTAAATGTAATCTAAACATGTGTTAATAGTTTTCATTTATGTTGTTATTTGGACATGTCATTTGTGAATGTGATGGATATTTTGTTTGGTGTCACTTGACACTTGTGTTGTCCACGTCGATAGTGACATATCATTTAGGGCTTGGGCAAGAATCACTTAACTTTATGACATTATATTAATCACTTGCATATAGATGCCTTGTAGGGATCCTATCATGTTGAAACTCGGATTTGAACCTTAGGGGTACTTTGGAGGTATTAAAAGTGACTCTAGAGTGTATTTTTGACCAAAATTAGTTAACCCTAAGTGGGTACCTTGGGTTAGGGTTAGTTTTTACCTATGGGAGTGACCTAGGTCACCATGACGACTCCCCAAAATGCCTACTTCTCAAAAGTGGCGAAAATAGAGTTGGTCTCTTGCATCTTACTTGTCCCACACTCCTTGCTAAACTCTCAATTAAGAGGGGAGACAAAAAGGCTAGTTGTCATACATCTCATGATTGCTAGTTCTTGAGTACACTTTTGGAGGTCTTTTTAGAGGGTTTTGGGAGACTTAGTGGGTGTTCACCCACTCTCTAATTTTAGTGACAATTAGGGTTTTGGAAGGAGGAAAGATAAGGATTTGGGCTCTTCTCAAGTTTCATTTTGCCATAACACAATTGAAAGGTTGGTTTCTCTTGCCATGGAGTGCTTGATTTATTGCAAGAGAATTTGATGTATTATTTTATGAATATGATATCTTGTATCAGATTCATGTATGTAATCTTGTGTAGTGTTGTAGTATGTAAATTTTGTTGTCATGTGTTGGGGAGGGAATGCCTTTGGATTTTTTTTGTATCATCCTTTGTTTCCTTGAATTGGGAGTGTTGTTCATGGGAGTGAAGGCATTACTCACCCTTTGGGAAGGGAAGAAGTGGCC
>MU224404.1:1120157-1148060 GCA_018584345.1 Thuja plicata | reverse complement strand
GTTGGTTTCTCTTGCCATGGAGTGCTTGATTTGTTGCAAGAAAATTTGATGTATTTTTTTATGAATATGAGATCTTGTATGAGATTCATGTATGTAATCTTGTGTAGTGTTGTAGTATGTAAATTTTTTTGTCATGTGTTGGGGAGGGAATTCCTTTGGATTTTTTTTGTATCATCTTTTGTTTCATTGAATTGGGAGTGTTGTTCATGGGAGTGAAGGCATTACTCACCCTTTGGGAAGGGAAGAAGTGGCCTTGGGTGAAGGGGTTAGTTGGGATCTCCATTGTAGTGAGAGTCTCTTCTCTTGGAGAAGAGGGATAAATTCATGGAGTATGGGCTCCATGAATCCATGTTGAAAATATTGTATTTTGGCATAGAAATGGCCAATGTGTAAATGGAAGCATTGTCAATATAGCCTTGGAGAGGCATGGAAAACTCTTGTTGAAAGATTTGGAAATTGTATTGGCATTCTCCTCCTTGGAAAATCCCACCTTCACCCTTCTTCAATGGGTTTGTAAAATCTATTTGTTAAACCTTGAATGAGAGTTTATTGTTGTCTTTGTGCATGTAAAAAGGTTGCGAGAATTTTGGATGTGAAACCTTGTTTATCCTTGGTTCTCCAAACTCGGGGGTGGCCTCCTTGAGGCCTTGGTTGGGAGGTGAGATTCCCATGGTTTCCCCTCTTGAAAATTTTAGGTTTTCGAAGTCATGAAGATGGTGTAAGAAGTCTGAAAGAAAACCTTATTTGGGGGTAGTAGTGTGCAAGCAACTTCAATGTTGCATAGTCACTCTTATATTGCAAATTTATTTTGTTGATTGTTGTAATGATTAATCTTGAAGCTTCTCAAGCTAGATGAGGAGAGATATCCTCCTTATGTAATGATCTATTAAAGTAAAACATGTTTTGTACCATTCTAGCATTGTGTAAATCTAACATTTTGAAGATGTTGTAATGTAGGTTATAAGATTATCATGTTGTAAAAGATTGGATCCTTAGTTCTTGAATGTTGCATTTAAATTCCTAAAAGAAGAGAAGATAACCACCCATGGATAGAAGGATAACCAAATTGAAAGAGGAAAAACAATATTGTATCTTCATTCCCTTCCATGTTAAGAAATTTTGCATCTTAAAGACCTCCTAGATTCAACTTTCTTCAATAAAAATCTGCATTTTTATCTCAACTCTTGAGGAGCAGAAATAACTTTGAAAATCAACAAAAAATTGAATTAGTTAGCATGTCATCATGAAATTCAGTAAATACTATTGGTCCCTCTTGTATATTGTTCATTAAATCAATCCTAATATGCACTATGAACTTCTAAAAAAAAGAAATGAACCTAGCAAATCTAAAATGTAAGAGCTTATAACCAAGCCCATCACATTTTCCAGAATTAGAGCATAAAAAGCTCTCTGGAATTTTTATGGGAAAGGAAATATTCTCTTACCACAAAGAATATTCCTTTCCCAAATGGGTTTCCCTATAATTAATTTGAAATTATATCTCAGTAAATTAAACATGCAAATTAAATCCTAATTACCTAGCTAAACTCACCTTAATTCTCACCTCTCCTGTGGGTCCCACTTTGTTCTCTCACCTTTTTTTTGCATAGACAATGTATTTTTCTAAGTTCAATATTAAATAAATCAATTTAAAAAAAAAGGGGGGGGGGGCTGCACTACTTGGAAGTGGCGCCACCTTTTCCTTGTTGCCCACTTCCCTAAACATATCTGACATGTCTTATGCCTTACACCCCAAGTCAACCTTTCCCTTTTCTCCATTCGAATTGACTTTGGAAGATGGTATATTTGGTAGGTGGGCCATAGCATTTCCATCACCCTTCTCCTAAATAAATGTGCCACCTTGTTTCCCTTTCTTTACTTTCAAAATTTCTTGGAGAGGATGGGGTAATTTGGTGGTGGGGCCCCCAAGATAAGTCAATTCACCCCCACCTCACCTCATGCGAATGTTTTCTCCCTTCCTTGGGCTTCCCTACTTGGAAAACCACCCAAAACTTGCTGCTCTATCTCCATGCGAAATCCCATGCTCAAGGATGATGAGACAAGTGGTGGGTCCCCCTCAAATCAGTCCTCTTCCACATGCATCCTCATAGGAATTCGATCCCCTCCCTTGCAATTCCATTTTGACTTTGTGATGGGGGATAATATATTAATAAGTAATAAAGTAATAATCTAGTGGTTAGTAGGAAATTAGATTAGATTATGGGCTTTTTAGTTGATAGTTTAAAGTTGTTAATTAGGTTTATTCCCTATTGTTTTTAATTCTGAATTTTGAGAAGTATGATATTCATTTATATAGATTTATTAATGTTGTAAGCTTTAGATAGTTAGATTAGATTAGTTAGTAACTAGTAGATAATTAATTTGGTAAATGAGATCTATTCCCTTTGATTTAATCAATATTTATATAGTGGTTTTAGCTATGTAAACTAATTTCCTTTGTTGTAGCATAATTATTAGGTATATAACTGTAGTGTATTAATTTTAATTGGTATTGGGAACTTTTAATGTATTATATATGTTTTAATTTTTATTTAGTGTATTAAATGTGTTTTAAATTCAATTGGCATTGGAATCATTTAGGGTATTAAATGTGGTTTTAAACTTAATTGGTATTGAAATCAATTTAGTGTATTGAACGTGTTTTAATTTTAATTGGTGTTGGAATTATCTATCAATATTATATTAAATCTTTTAAATGGGTACCTAGCATTATTTGTCTAGATCAATTTATAATGGTGAGATTTGTGAATTTAATAAATCAGAATTTGGTCTAAAGTATTGATTAGCCAATTAGAGTGGAAAACTGCTCAGTTGATTAGATATATAGTTATATTAATCGAGACTGGACTTGAGCAGATTAGGTTGTAATCTAGGTGTATAGTTAAGTATGAATTAGGTCAACCTTGACCTAACTATTCCCATAACCCCTAACTACCATCATAATTCTAAGCAAGGAGTCAAAGTTAGATCTACCGGAGTTGAGTATCCATATAACCTGAGGATCAAGTTGATACCCAATTTTGCATCAGTTTGTGGCTTGACCCTTTTTCAGTCTGCGTTTCCAACTTGTGATTCAAAGGTTAACTCCTTTTTCTATCACCTTTCCAACTCAACCTTTGATAGTTGTACATACTTATATGCATTTTAAAAAAACAATTGTGTGTGTTTTGCCCTAGTTTTGGGCATGACAACATCATTTAGAAAATTGTGTGTAAACAATAAATTGAAGGACGAGGACACTCACCTGGAAGCAAAGAATTTGACCCACATAATGAACCTACCAAGGGTATTCAAACCCAAATGGGTGAGAATGGTACTTAGCTGAGTACACATGCAGACCATGTGGTTGGGTGAGCCAATCAATATTACAAAATATGTTCTACATATCATTACTGGATTACCTATTGGTGATAGACCCAAACAAATTGAAAGAGGTAAACTTACTGAGTTTACAAAGGCACTATGGGATGGTAGAGGTATGCAGATATCTATTGTTGAAGACCCCAAGATGAGGTATGCATGCAACATTCTATCATACTGATTATTTTAATCATACAGAGTGGAAAATGTACCTTGTAGTGTTGTAGACTTAGCATACAAAATTATGAAGAAGGGACTGAAAATTGATGTTTGTGAGATTTTTCTGAAGAAACTGGACAACAACATGAATACTATTCGTAAAGAGAAGACCAATACTCTGAAGTTTAGTTCAATATTGGTATGTATATTTTTCTATTTTCATAACTCTTTCCCTTTGATTGGTGATATAGTATGGAAGACAAGATAGACCTATCATATATCATATCAATGAGTACATACAGAGTTTAGGTGATAACTTTGATACTATAATGGCTGATATTTTACAAATTTTCAAGATGGAATGCACAAGAGGTTCAAGATACCACCACAATTGATTGCAAAATATCAAGACAACATATTTTTTTAAGTTTACAATGATGAATTTTTAGCAAAGGAAGTTGAACTGAGAGCGGAATGGATAGAACCTATGGGATACAAGATGAACATTGATGAAGCCTCAAAATAGATCAAAGCCTTATTGGAAAATCCCATTGATCCCAAAGCTCTGAGATATGGCACTTATGAGGAATTAAAATAGAAAAGAAAGCAAAACATTATTATACCTAAGGCAGTAAGGAAAATAGAGAAGATGATTGACAATCTTTCAAAGATTCTAGGAGAAGATGAAATTGGTAATGCCAAAGCTAATTTTGTAGTTGATAAGAAACTGGAAATAATACCCTCACTGAAAGCTAATTTTGTAGTTGATAAGAAACTAGAAATAATACCCTCACCGAGTAATAATAGAACAAAAAGAAACACCAGATCCTCTATACAAGAAAAAGAGAAGGCTGCAACCAAGATAGTTCAACCAAAAGGTAGAACATATGCAAGAAATAGAGGAGGAAGGAAAGTTGTACACAACAGAAGAAGCCTAAATCTTAGAAAGCGAAGTGACATAGAATCTAATAAGGTAGATAAGTTTGTACATGTAGCAAGTTTTCTAATGTACCAAAGAGTCTAGATGACTTTCTTGAGTCATTAAATAAATATGGAGGATTTGCAGGTTTCAGGCAGACTAAGTATGAGAAAAGAAATGATGAAGACAAGAATAAAATTGAAGACGTTGTGCTACCAACACTGCTGAAATACAGAGTCACACCAATCGAACATGGTAATCACATACCACAAGATTTATATAATAAAATTAATGCAAGATGGAAGTATGCTATGAATATTGAAAATCAAATGAGAGAAAGGTCATTAGTTCACACTATTCCTGAGCTAGCACCATTAGAAATCAAAGAAGAATTGAAGATATATTCTAATGAATTCATTGTCAAGGGAAGATCCCTCAGGATAATGAATGGAGATATGGAATATGTAAAAAAAGAGATAGTAATAAAGTGGAGAAATAAATACAACCTATATAACACTAAGCATGGAGAGGCAGAGACAAGTCAATAAGGAAGCATGGGAAATCAAGTAAAGGAGACCACTACTAATGTAGAGCCAATTGATCTAACTGTAGACAAAGGAGAGATAATTATTGAAGATATCACAGAAGAAGTGGACCTTACAAAATATTTACAAAAAGATGAGGATATCATGGACACTCAAGCTTAGGACACTGAAAGTATGGATGTTGATTTAGATCCACTACAAAGTCATAAACCGATATTGACACAAGTTCTCAGTTACACTAAACAGTCAGATAATGCAACTAACACTGCACAAGAATCACTGAAGGACACTGAGACAGAGAAAGAGAAAGAAAAGGTAGAAGGAACCCATACCACCAATACTAAGAAAGAAAATATGACCGAGTTGGTACCACCAACCGATACCGATGGTCAGCAACAGAAAATTGCACCTACTGACACAACAAATGTTCATGATACACAGAAAGAAAAGAAGCAAGAATCAATTCTTAAGAAGAAAGAAGATGAGAAGAAAGAGGAAGAGATACATGAGGAACATAAGGAAAAATAAAATATTGGAGAGAGTATTATTGGAACTCATACCGAGTCACCCGATGTAGGAAAGGCATCGCATTCAAAAATTTCTACTGGTGAATATATGTTGGGAGGTAAGAATAAATCAAAGAAGAGGAAGCCAATTGACTTAGAGAATCAAATAATCATCCCAAAGTTGATCCTAACACTATGAAGCATAAGGATTTAGTAAAATATTTAGAGTTAGTATCTCTAAAGATAGCTTAGAGTAAGCTTATTGCAAACAGGAACAAGGCTACAATACTTGAAGATGTCAAGGAAATATTTTCAACAATTGTTCCCAAGGCCAAAATTGATGAGACGAAGAATCTACAGAATCAAGTTGGTGAATTAATCAAGCATATCAAAGGACCAAATAAGGATATGGCAGAATACATGATGAAGATTTTCCAAGACAAAATGGAACAGAAACAGATGGATGGACTACTTCAAGCCACTGAAGTGGATAAGATAACTGTATCTACAAGTCATGTAAAGAAATTGAAAATTTTCTTACTTCTATTATTTCATTGTTTCAAAAATCTTGTATTATTTAACATTGTACTGGGGATATCAGAAAGAAGGAAATTGAAGTTGAGTAAGAGCTGACAAAACAACTAAAGGTTATACTGATCGGGACTGGATCATTCCAGACATTTTATGCCAAAGTAAACGAACTCCTAGCATTTCAAGCTTCATTGAAGTAGGAGGAGAATAAGATCTGATTAGAATTTCTTGAAATTCAAGAATTTCTCATACCCCACATCCAATCAATGCAGAACCAATAGAAGTAGGCGAAAGAGATAGTAAAGTTTTCAGCAGTAAGTACACTAGACAATCTTATTGGCATTGTAGTAGATATATCCAATCATATTGTGGTATTAAAGACTCTCCAAGACACTTGGGAGACTATATTGTCAAGTATTCACCAAAGGTATAAATATCTTTTTTACAATTAGACTATAGTTGTAGTAGTTTTTGTCAAAAAAGGGGGATATATTATGGAGATTTATAGGGGATATATTATGTATAAGAGATAAAAGGAGATATATGAGATTTTAGAAAAACAAAAAAATCATATATGAGAAAATACAAAAAGGGAGATGGAAAAGTGAATATGGAATAACTACTGAGGGGGAGTTATACATTTTGATGACTTTGAATTTTTTTATCAAAAATTCCCAACTAATGTCAAAGGGGGAGATTGTTACCTTTGTAAGTTTTTTTTTTCATTAGTTTTGTCAAAGTCGCAGTTCATGGAGAAAATAGTCGGTGAATGGATAAATTCTTATAAAGGACTAGTCGGTAATACACACTGAGGCAGTCGGTCAAGACACAAATCATTATACATTCAGTGAAGCAAAGAATTGAGAACTAAGTATACCAAGCATATTTTGTTACCGAGTGGATATACTACACCAAGTTTCTAGTTACCGAGAACTGAGAGATCACACAATTGTGTTAGAAGGAATATGTAACTGAGTCAGATAGTTAATTCAAAAAGTGATAAGGATGCATTTAATGCATTGTTAGTGGATTAATTACATTACTACAAGTATTAATAATAATTGGTTACATGATCAATGATCAAGATAATTCAGGATGAAGAGCTAAGGCACAAATCAAGTGGTTAACGGGAGTTTTGTATTTCCAAGAAGAACACCAAGTACCAAGGTAAAATTGAAATGGTCAATGAGTAAGAAAGAAGATCGAACAGTTTAGGATAATAATTTTCCAACTAACTCACAGGATTAAGAGGTTAAAACTTCATATTTATTAAGGATGAATTCACAAGATGAAGTTGATGTTAGAGAAGTTTTTGATTTTGATGGAGTTGATGTTAATGAAGGAGTTAATTCTATTATTTAATTATTGAGGGAGAACAACACAGAGAAGAGTTGTACCAAGCATATTTAGCTAAAACAAAGTAGAACAATAAAGTGTTACAAATATCATAATTAAGGTAACACATATTAGATCACATAGAGTCTGAATCAACATTTGTATTTGATGCAAAGTATAACACACATTTCATAGTTTAAGTACTATTGTATTGTGAAGGTTAAATCCAAACACTGGGTAGATCCTAATAGATCTTATTGTAAATCCTTTAGCCGGGTACATCTCTAAGTGTAGAGATTGTAAAATCCTCTAATCAAGTAGACCTAATAAGTATTGTATACTCTTAACCAAGTAAGCTATCAAAAGTAGCAATCCTTTGTAGCTCTAACTGAGCAACCTTTCATAGTTCAGTTTTAGTTAAAGTTGTGGGTGTCATCCCCACCACAACTTTTTCCTCTAACCAAGGATTTTTGTGTAACCAAAATCACTGTGTTATGAGTTTATTTTTTATGGTTTTAATAGTTTGAATTACATACTTTAAATTATATTCATTTCAATATAATGGAGTTGGTAAAAAAAGAACAAGTTTATGGTTAATCAGTTAAGGTATTAAGTTAAAAGTTTTATAAGTATTGATTCACCCCTCCCCTCTCAGTCCTTACTTTCCATACATTATTCCAATAATATATATATTGAACATGAAATGTCCTAGAAACAATAGGTATAACAATTTAGAACTATTCTGAAGCATTTGTTGGTTGTCTTCTATTGGACATTCTCATAAATTCCTACACCACATTATTTACTATTATACATGTGTATATATGTAGACCAGTTCAATCTACTTGACTTGAGAGAGTCAGTCTTGTGTAGTTCAATTGCACTTTAACTTTGTTGACAATGTTGCAGCTAGTCCTCTATGTCTTTTTTGAATGTACTGGATAGTCCATTCAATACAAGTAAAAATTTCTAATATCTACTATAGAACCTCAATATTTTTGAAAATAATATAGAGATATCAATGCCTGCCTACATTTCCTAGCCCGTTTACAATTTATCTTGTTAGGTATAACAGTCCACCAACACAACTAAGAGGGGGGTGAATAAGTTGTGAGACAAATTATTAAACATTAAAATTTATAAACAAAACTTTCATCCAAATGATAATATAGTAAATTCCAACACAATAACATAATCCTTTGTTGTCAAGGAAACCCTCTTAAAGGTAAAACCCCAATGGGAATTAGCACCCACAAATAATGTACTGAGAGTATAATATTCCTGTTAAAAGATTTAACCCTGTTAAGATCTTATTGATGCATTACAATACACAGTCCATGTTAAAGGATAGACCCTATTAGGAGTCAAGAGTAACAGTGGACTCACTACCCAGGCACACTACCTAAATAAGGTTAAAGCCACCCTTAGGAAATACAGTCTAAAATGCAAGTATATAAAGGAAATATATAATCTAGTAAATTGTCTGATAGTAACTACCTTTCCTTGGTCAGTTCCAATAAATTAACATAATCACAACCTCTTCTCTACATCCAGCAGACAAACAAGCTTGCAGCTTCCACACTTTGATATCTCTATCTCAATCACATTCACCTCTTACATCCCTCTTTTCAAAAGAAAAGATCTCTCATATATATCTTATTATAATAATTGATTAGGTTGGCCAATTAGGATTTCCCAATATACAAATAATTATTTAACCCCTTTCTAAGATACACATAATACCTATAACAAGTAAGTTCATCAATTACAATTCATCAGATATAATCTAAGATCTGTAATCCATACTTGTAATCCATAATACATGCTACATCTCTAAAGTTGGCCCCAAATAGGTCTCCTCCAGAACACATGCCATAGCTGACATCACCAAGAGTCCTACAACTCATGAAGCATAAAAAGCATTCCTTCACATCTTTTTCCATCCCTTAAGCTCGCATAACCTGAATCCACATAGCTCATAATTTATACTTAAAACACAAAGACTCTCTGTCAAAGATCATTGTCACTGTCGAGTACCTAGTCTTCACTAAACCATTTGCAACATATCTAATAGACACTATTAAGCTATGCAACCTTAGCAATAATATCACCACACATCACCATCTTCGCTCATTCTGAATCAACCATACAATACCCATACACTTCTGTCAGTCATAAAGCAAGAGTAATAACCAGTCTTTTCTGCCTCCATAGAAACATATGTTGACATTAGTGACAAAAAATGAATTCCAACAACATCAGTAGCAACCAATTCCAACAATATACCCCTTTGGCATTGATGGAAACATATGGGAGAATCCATCAACCCAAAAGTACTCTCTCAATATAATCTTCTCAATATCCTCAAAACAACTCTTCCTAAATAGTAGGGATTTACTCATAGAATCTCTCCCCCTCCCTTTGACAACAATGGAGAAGGGTTCCATAACTCTTCTTCTTTCTTTTGCAAGGTGTAGCAATAAGTAGGTGCAAAATCACCCAAATATGTTCTATAATGTTCCTGCAATCACTCCCCCTAAGGAGTATATCCATACATCAAGTTCAAAAAATAATATAGCTCTAAAAGCCACTAGATTGATGTATTCCTACATCAATTTAGTTCTCGCGAGGAGGGGCTCACACCCCTAACATGCCTCTGAGATACTCAAAGGAATCCTTGGGCAAAGGTTTTGTAAATATATATGTTATTTGTTCCTTTGTGCTGATATACTCCAATATGATCTCCTTCTCTGCTACCTTGTCCCTTAAGATGTGATACTTAATCAAAATATGTTTAGTCTTTGAATGCATTATTGGACTCTTTGACATGTTCACTGTGCTAGTGCTATCATAATGGATAACCACTGGCTCTTCAAAAATTATTCCAATGTCCTTCAACATTTGTTTCATCCAAATAATCTATGTACAATTTATAGCAGCAACAACATACTCAGATTTAGTAGTAGACTGAGCTATACAATCCTGCTTCTTAACCATGAAACCAACCTTTTTCCAAGGAAAAAAGCTCCTCCACTTGTACTATTTCTGTCATCCACACTACCTACCCAATCAACATTAGTATTGGTGGTACCCTAAATTTTGAGAATTTAGAAGTCCCAATCCATTATCAAGAAGCAAGTTTCTCCATACTAAAAAAATCAAAGGAAGGAAGCTTAATGACACAAATAAATAGAACTAACTAATTGAAGCCTTCAGAAAATGCTGGAATTTTGACATGCTTCAAAAGTGATGCCGACAATGGCTGAAGATGGTCAAATTTTAAAAATCTAAAAATGACCCAATTTGGGAAATCAAATTTCCTATCTCCAACAAAAATATTAGCTTTTCACAAGGTGTTTTGGATTTTCGGCCAAAGCCAAATCCGAAAGTTAGGTAGTTATTTTGTAGTTAATTTATTATTTTTAAAAAAATAATTTGTAATAAGGGTTTTCTCTTTTCACCCTAAAGAGGTGTGAAATCTACTCAAACACATATATATACATAATGAAAAATGTAAAGATAAAAGACAATAGAATATAATAAAATTTCACATATTTGGATAGTTTTGGATCAACAACTATAACATGGACCTGAATGTACTATTTTTTAAAAATCAATAAAGATAAGCCTTTTTTCTTCATATATGCAATTGTTTCATTAATCATTTTACAATTAGTCCCTTAGATAAACCAATAGAACTTCTTCAAAGTGATAGTTTGATGGGAATGCTTCTTGATTTGATTTATATTCTATATTTTTAACTGGTTTTCTCATTTTGAATGGTTAAATTATGTTGATTGAGGCCTTAGTCAATTAGGCTATCATTTCAGAAGTATTACCCTTTTGAAATATCTCTAAATTTTTTTTAGGTTGCATGTACATTTCATAACACCTTTGAAGTGATAAGTTTTCTTAAAAAATTGTCTCTGAGGTTGAACATAAGATTGGAATGATAGTGACTCTATTGCCCATGGTTGATTAAGGCACTGGTCTTTCTTGCTTATTTTGATTATAGTTATTTAGTTCATTGTTTATAGTTTTGTGATATCTATCTATTTGTTCATTTCAAATTACATACACATTTACTAAACATTCTTTCAATTACTTAAAGTATTTCAATTTATAGTTCACGATATATTGCTTTCAGTTAGATTTCTTTCAAGTGCCTTTCCATACTTGAGAGAGAAGGTTGAATTGTTACTTATCTTCTATATAAATCCTTGTAACTTGAAGGATAAGTCAACGTATGGGCCTGCCAACCTTGGTTTTGTAAAGCCAGAATTGCGGAAGTTCCAACCTTGCCTTGGTTGTGACTTGTTAGTTGGACAAATCACTTGGGTTTCCAAGAATTGGATTGGAAAGTACATAGGAAATCCAATCTATTAATTTGAGCACCAACAGATTGGTGACTCTGCTGGGGATTTGTTTAAAATAACATTTTGGTATTCTACCTAGAATATCTGGTGATATATTTAAGACTCTACTGGGAGAAAAGAACTCAGAAGATAATAAGTATTTTCCTTCTGATAAGAAGGTGACGACTCTATTGAACAAAGCATTTCAGTTAGTGACTCTACCAAGGGAGAAAGCCTAGAAGGAGATAGGAAGATAGCCTACAAGGGATGATAAATTATCTTTTAATTAGTAATAGAAGATATATTACATAATGTCTAAAATCCCATTCAAAAGGTTTTTGATTCCCATTGATACCAGGCCTTTGGATCTTAGAAAGTTTCAATGCAATTCTAATGAATTGTTTTCACAACTTTCACAAAGGGTTCCTAAATTTTATGGAGATTATGATGAATCAGCTCTTGATCATTTAGATGCTTTTCATATATTCCTTCATAATTATAAGGTCCATGCAAAAGATCATGCCATGAAGTTGTTTGCATGGTAATTAAAAAATAATGCACAAGAAGAATATGAATCATTACCTACACAGTCCATCTCATCATGGAGATAGTTTGAGCAATGGTTTCTTGATATGTTTCATGATTCCAATGGTGAAGAAGAAAACATGTGTTATGAACAAAACATGTTCTATGAATAGGAAAGAGAGCCAAATTATATTTTGGAGGAAGAATCACACATGTCCCCTTTGGATACATTCTTTAGTTTGGAAAGATATAAAGGTGAACCCACACTACATTTGTTCATGAGAATGATAAAGATCTGTCAGGAAATACCTTCATATATTAGGCCTTTGGGAAGGGAATTAATGGATAAACTTTGTGAGTTAGGAATCTACCATGATTCCCAACTAATATTTTTTCTTGAGGAAACATGTGAGGTATTAAGGGAAGAAAAGAATGATGACATAGAAGAAGAAAATTTGGTTCAGGTTGAAGAAGAAGCTGTACATGATGAGATGTGTATGGAAATAGGTATCAATGACCATGATGATGAGGAAGAATATCTTCTCAATATAGAAGAAATATCATATTTACTAGACATGGAATATCAAAAAACATGTTGAGCAGAGTGGTCAAATTTTTTTCTCAATGCACCATGATAAGCAAGTTGATGGATCAGTACATACTTAGGGGGTACTAGATGAAAAAGATGATAAATTTTAGGAATCAAATAACGGAGATGAAATAGAATAACATACACAATATGAACACGAAGAATTTTTAAATGAAAACTCTCATGGAGATATGCCCAAGTTCTTTATATCCTTGAATCCATTATTTGAAGAATATTTTCTATGCAATCAAGTCTATCAACATCATGATAAAGGCAGTGGGCCTAGTGATCATTTTGAAGATGATGAAACTCAAAATATGTATGGGGAAGTGTATTTAGAAAGTGAGACATGAATTATTTCATCCTATGAGAAGAAGTTGTATCAAACATGTGAAGATGAGATGGAATCAAAAAGACATAATAAGGAGAATGTGTTGAAGATTAGTTCTAAAAATTATCCAAGTATCGTATCTAATCAAATTCTTGATAAGAAGGAAGTTCCTAAATATGAGTTATCTCCAAATCCTTTTTGTGAAGAGAAACAACATCTTGAGTATAGGGAAGATTGTGTATGTAAAGGCATCCAAGCAGAAGATCTTAATCTAGTTACTTGTAGGTTTGATCAAATGCATGTGGATCTTCTATTTAGTAAGGACTATAATGCACCTACTAACTTTTCTAAGGGTAAACAAAAGTCAAAGTGTGTTAATAAAGCAATGAATGTTGTCCATGAGAATGATGGCATCGTATTCAAGAGATCTAAAGTATTACATGATCAAAATTATGTGTTTGCTATAGGAAAGAAGAAGTGTTCACTTTTTTGGGAGGGCCTAGGGACACCCAATTTCACTTTGCATTAGATTAAGTGTGGATACTTGGTTTTCTTCTCCAAAGATAGCTAGAATCTCGCTATGCTCATAGGGAGCATACGTCCCCAGAAAGAGCCACTGACGGTACCCTAAATTTTGAGAACTCTAATCCATTATCAAGAATCAAGTTTCTCCATACTAAAAAAATCAAAGGAAGGAAGCTTAATGACAAAAATAAATAGAACTAACTAATCGAAGCCTTCAGAAAATGCTAGAATTTTGACCTACTACAAAAATGATGCCAACAAAGGTTGAACATGGTCAAATTTTAAAAATCTAAAAATGACCCAGTTTGGGAAATCAAATTTCCTATCTCTATCAAAAATATTAGTTTTTCATGAGGTGTTGTGGATTTTCGACCAAAGCCAAATGTGAAAGTTAGGTAGTTATTTTGTAGTTAATTTATTGTTTTTTTTTAAATTATTTGTAATAAGGGTTGTATCTTTTCACCCTAAAGAGGTGTGAAAGCTACTCAAACACATATATATACATAATGAAAAATGTAAAGAGAAAAGACAATACAATATAATACAATTTCACATATTTGGATAGTTTTGGATCAACAATTATAACATGGACCTGGATGTACTATTTTTTAATAAGTCTTTTTTCTTCATATATGCAATTGTTTCATTAATCATTTTACAATTATTCCCTTGGATAAACCAATAGAACTTCTTCAAAGTGATAGTTTGATGTGCATGCTTCTTGATTTGATTTATATTCTATATTTTCAATTGCTTTTCTCATTTTGAATGGTTAAATTATGTTGATTGAGGCCTTAGTCAATTGGGTTGTCATCTGAGAAGTATTACCCTTTTGAAATATCTTTGAATTTGTTTTAGGTTACATGTGCATTCCATAACACCTTTGAAGTGATAATTTTTCTTGTAGAACTATCTCTGAGGTTGAACATAAGATTGGAATGATAGTGACTCTATTTCCCATGGTTGATTAAGGCACTAGTCTTTCTTGATTATTTGGATTATAGTTATTTAATTCATTGTTTATAGTTTTGTGATATCTATATATCTGTTCATTTCAAATTACATACACATTTAATAAACATTCTTTCAATTAGTTAAAGTATTTCAATTTACAGATTATGATATATTGCTTTCAGTTAGATTTCTTTCAAGTGCCTTGCCATACTTGAGAGAGAAGGTTGAATTGCTACTTATCTACTATAAAAATCCTTGTAACTTGAAGGATAAGTCCATGTATAGGCCTACCAGTCTTGGTTTTGCAGAGCCAGAATTGTAGAAGTTCCAACCTTGCCTTGGTTGTGACTTGTTAGTTGGCCAAATCACTTGGGTTTACAAGCATTAGATTGGTAAGTCCATTGGAAATCCAATCTATTGATTTGAGCACCAACAAGTATATGCATGTAAGATAAAATCATCTGATTTTTCAAACCATAACCCATACTTTATTATTCCCATCAAGTATCTACAAATTATTTTCATAACAACAAGGTGTGTCTCTTTAGGATCTATTTGATATCTTGCCACAATTCCAACTTCATTAGCAATATATGGAATGGTGTGAGTTAGATATTGTAGACCTCTAATCATTGATTTGTACTTTGTCTAAAAATACACTCCAAGTCTCATCACTATTAGTAAGTTTGTAACCAATCACCATGGGTGACCCAATAGGTTTACAATCTTCCATTCCAAATTTCTTCAACATTTCCTTAAGATACTTGGTCTAAGAAATGAAAATACCACTCTTATTCTGATTAATTTTCAATCCAAGGAAAAATTTGATCTCACCAATCATTGACATTTCAAATTAATTTTCCATCTCTTTAGAGAAACTTTTACTCATTACATTATTTGATTCATTTCCTCCAAAAATGATACCATCAAGAAAAACTTCTATGATTAGAATTTCATCTTCACTAGTCGTTAAGTACAAATTGTTGTCTACATTACCTTTTTTGAAGCCAAGATGAATTTGATACCTATCCAGTCTTGCATACCATGCTCTTGGTGATTTTTAAGTCCATACAAAGCTTTCTTCAACTTACAAACCATGTCTTCATCTTATGTCAAAGGAAATCCATTAGGTTTCTCAATGTATACCTCTTCCTCAAGATCTCCATTCAAAAATACAGATTGCAAATCAATTTGATATTCCTTAAAATCTTTATGTGCAGTATAAGAAAGAAATAATCTTACTACTTCCAACCTAGAAAAAGGAGCAAATTTTTCTTCAAAGTTTATGCCTTCTTCTTGGGAGTAGCCTTTACAAACCAATCTTGCTTTATTTATTACCAATGTTCCTTCCTCATCTATTTTGCTTCTAAAAACCCACTTAGTTCCTATAAAATTCTTTTTTTTAGGTCTTGGAACCAATTCCCAAGTGTTTTTCTTCTTTATCTATTCTAATTCTTCCCACATAGCTTTAGTCCAAGATTCATCTCTACATGCCTCATCAGTAGATTTTGGTTCAACTTGAGAAATCAAAAAAAAATTATCTCTTAATTCAGATCTTGTCATCATTCATCTATTTGCATCTCCTATAATTTGATCTTCAGGATGGTTTTTCTTAACATACCTCAGAGTCTTATGAATTTGAGTAGGATCATTTGAGTCATCTTGACATACCTCAATCTCACATTCAATCTCAAAAGGCTCTTCTTGATCTCTAGTAACCTCCTTGATCTCTATATTCTTATTACAGTCATACATTCTCTCTTGAATCTGTAACTTATCATCAATCCTCACATTAGCACTTTCAATCATCTCCCTCAATCTAAAATTGAAACATTTATAGGCCTTACTTTTAGTGAAAAAACCAAGGAAGATCCCTTCATCACTTATGGCATCAAACTTTCCTATCTCATCATCTTTTATGATATAGAATTTACTACCAAATATTCTAAAATAATTCACAGTAGGAGTATGATTAAACCATAATCCATAAGGAGTCTTACATATACCTTCTATGATCTGAATTATGTTTAAGGTATACACATTAGTACCAATAGCTTCTCTCCAATGAACATGTGATACATTTCGTTCCAGCAACATAGTTCTAGCAGCATCTAATATTGTTATGTTTCTTCGCTCTACTATCCCATTCTATTTTGGCATCCTAGGAGTAGATGTCTATTTGTATATTCCATTCTCTTCACATTAGGTATTGAAAAAATCTGAAATAAACTCACCACCTCTATCTGATCTCAAAAAATTTATCTTTAAGCCTGATTCATTCTCAACTTTTTCTTTGAATATTTTGAATTTTTCAAAATCCTTTAATTTCTCTCTCAAATATGTAATCCACATCATCCTAGAAAATTCATCAAAAAAAAGTATAAAGTACCTTTCACCATAGTAAGATCTTGATCTTGTAGGACCACACAGATCTATATGCACTAGATCCAACTTTCCTTTCGTTGAGTAAGATTTACTTTTAAAACTGCTTCTATTCTGCTTCCCCATTACGCATTCTCTACACATGGTGTTAGATGGTTTCATAATCGTTGGTAGGTCTCTAACTACATTAGTCATACTTTCCTTCATAATATTATCAAAGTTAACATGACAAGATATTCTATGCCATAACCAACTTTCATCTACCTTCACAACAAAACAAGAAGCCTCAGATGTATTTAATTCATAACATTACCTTTGGATTTAGTACCAGATGCGATCAAGTCTCCTAACTTACTTTTGATAGAACATTTTGTTGGAAATGAGTTGAGTAACTAAGAGGGGAGGGGTGAATTAGTTACCACAAAAAAAATCTGAGTCCCTTGGATGTCTTAAACAATCTTATCACTATTACTCAGTTAACATAGATATTATGTTGTTACTCGGTTAACAATGAAAACTTTGAGATATAAACTATGATTATCCTTTAGTGATTAAGTGTAGAAACATAAATCATAAAACAAATAACATGCACATAGATGATGCCAAGATTTAACGTGGAAACCCAATTTGGGAAAACCACCAATTGCAACTAGTTACTATTTTTCTCTCTTCTGAAGTGAGTCATGTTAGAAGCCAACCCTTTTAAAGGTTACAATACACACTATTAGGTGTGACCCTATTAGAGGATTTAATCACCCTGTATGGAGTGGCCTTGTTAGAGGTCTTCAAACACTTCAATGTAGAAATGTCACCTTGTGAGAGGATTTACAAAATACTGTTAAGTCTACTCTATAAAGAGATTTGGATCACTACTACAATTGTTAGAGAGTAACAATGGATTGACTTGTTTGATGAAGAAATTGTCCTTTCTAGTTAAGATATTTTTTCTGGTATAAAATGGATCCTTACTGATCAAATATTCTATTGCATATCTGTCTATTCTATCCTTAATCAGAATGCCATCTGATTTCGCCTCCACACTTCATATCACAAACTTTTCTACTTATTACATCTTACACACATTCAATCCAAACTTGAACTTGTATATATATGATGGGCCTAGTCAAGTTGTCTTGAATAACCTTCCAAATAAATAATAAAACTTAAGTATGTCAGCTGCATATAACCATTTAAACATAAAATGTAAACTGTTGTTAGTCGGCTGCCACTAAAATCATAACTCGGTTAATACTGCAATCCTTAAATGCCCGACCATTACTGTAGTTCCTAAGTGAAATCAGTTAGAATTGAAAATCACTTTGGTCTTCTTCTATACCCAAGAGAACATGGCATACATTGACTATTCTTGGTTAAGGTACAGAAATTTGTGTAACATCAAAACATTTGTGTAAGCATCAATGATAATACACAATTGAATAATTGTCATCAACAATCTCCCTCTTTGGCATTGATGGAAACACAACATATCATAATACAAAGAATTATAGAGCAACAGTAACAATGATAAAATTTTATTAATGTCCTTGGCTTCATTCTAATTCTCATTCAAAAACTCCCTCTATCTTCACAATCACTAAAATACAAATTTCTCCCTCTTACATTAATCTCTATTTCTGATAAAATTTCTCCCTCTGTCTTCACAATCACTGAAATATAGATTTCTCCCTCTTACATTAATCTTTGTTTCTGATAAAATTTCTCCCTCTGTCATCAATAATCTTTCCCTCAATAATCTTTCCTTTAATAATTTTTTTGGCATGACATCAATAATCTCTCCCTCTTTGATAACCAATGCCAAATACACTATCCAATGAATTGTAGTGTACCTGATGTACTGATTCATATGCAATAAGCTCTGACAATCTACATCAACATGTTAAATATGTTTTGTAGCTCAGTTGATGCATCACTAATCTTTCCATTAGTGAGCCTCAGTTAGGGGAATCATCCCTAGCTTTCCTCTAAGATACAATAATGCATCCTTAGGTAACGATTTTATGAATATGTCTACAATTTTTTTTTAGTATTCACATATTCCAACCTTACTTCCTTGTCTTGAACCAATTCCCTCAATAAATGATACTTTATTTCTATATGTTTAGTATTAGTATGTATCATAGGGTTCTTTGAAATGTTAATTGCACTAGTGTTGTCATAGTAGATAATAACTGGATCTTTGATTTCATCCTTCATACCTGACAACAACTATTTGAACCATATGATATTTGAACAATTTTCTGCTGCAAAAACATACTTTGCCTCTGTTGTTGACTGAGAGATGCAATTTTTTTCCTTGCTAGTCCAAGAGACTAACCTCTTACCAAGAAATAACACTCCACCACTGGTGCTCTTCTTGTCATCAACACTTCCTTCCCAATCAACATCAGTAAAATTATTTAAATCAAAGTTTCCTCCTTTCTTATACCATAATCCATACTCTTCAGTACCCTTAAGATATCTTAGAATCCTTTTGATAGTTATCAAGTGATTCTCTCTAAGATTAGCTGAAAACCTTTCAAAAATACCAACTACTAATGCAATATAAGGTCTACTATGAACAACATATTGAAGTTTACCAATCATGGATCTGTAGGTAGTCTGATTTACCTCCTTTGATTCATCATCCTTAGAAAACTTATGTCCAGTAGACATAGGTGTCCTAAGTGGTCTAGAATCTTCCATTCCAAATTTCTTCAATATCTCTTTGATGTATTTAGACTGGGTAATGTAGATACCATCCTTCATCTAATGAACTTGTAAACCAACAAATAATCTGATTTCTCCAAACATAGACATCTCAAATTCCTTACTCATAGCTCCAGAGAATGCTTTGCATAAATCATCATATCCATTAAACAGTATATCATCAACAAATATTTGTGTTAATAGTATCTTGTTCTGAGGTCCTTCTTTGATGTACAAGCTACTATTGTCATTAGTTCTATGAAATCTAATACTTATCAAGTAACCATGCAATCTTTCATACCAGGCTCTAGGATCTTTCTTCAGTCCATACAAGGCTTTATGTAGTTTGCAAACCATATTCCTTTTGTTAGGATCAAAAAAACCTTCAGGTTTCTCAATGTAGACTTCCTCTTCAAGAATTACATTCAAGATTGCAGATTTTACATCGATTTGGTATACCTTATATCCTTTATGTGTTGCATATGCTAGAAGATTTCTGACTCCTTCAAGTCTTGCAACAGGAGAAAAGTTTTCTCCATAATCAATACCCTCTTCTTGAGCATATCCTTTACACACTAATCTTTCTTTGTTTATGGAAACTTCACCTTTTTCATTAATCTTGTTTCTGAAAACCCACTTGGTACCAATCACATTTTTTTCTTTTAGTCTATGTACAAGATTTAAGGTTTTTTCTTTTCTATCTTCTTAATCTCTTCATTCATGGCTTCTATCCAGCTTTCATAGTTCAATGCATCTTTAATGGATCTAGGTTCAATTTCACTAAGAAAACATGTACCTTTGATTTTGTTCCTTTTCATTATACCTTCTATCTGATCTCCAATTATTTTCTTAGGTGCATGATGCCCGATGCCTTTTGACATATTTGGCAAGTACAGGTTCCTTCCTCTTTGATTTTGGGCTTGTTCCACTTGGTTCACCATGCTCAAACATTCTATTTTGTTCTTCTATCTTATACTCAGGTTCCACTGTCTGAGACTCGGGCGCCTTTATTTGAGACTTGAGTGCCTCTATCTATGACTCGGTTCCCTCTGACTATGACTCAGTTTCTTTAGTAAGCAGCTTGGGTTGCATGGGTTACAACAAGGTTTGTGCTGATGAATTTAGTGGTTGACATAGTTTTTGTCCAATCACCATTGCCCGTGTCTTAGGTATAGTATTAAGTTCATAATACACAAAGTTCATGTAGTCCTCGGGCTCTTTACTGCTATGTTCTTCACTTCTCTCTGCAAACTCATCAATCTTTACATGTACACTTTCTATGAATTTATGAGTAGTAAGATTCAAACATTTATATGCTTTTCTTTTGCAGGAGTAACCTAGGAATATACCTTCATCACCTTTTACATCAAATTTTCCATTTCTTTCTTCCTTCGAGATGTAACATTTACTTCCAAATACTTTGAAATAACAAACATTGGGTTTGTAGCCATACCGTAATTCAAAAGGTGTCTTCTCAATACCTTTCTTCAGTTGAACTTTGTTCAAGGTGTGAATTGTGGTGCTGATAGCTTACTTCCAGTATTTGGTTGCAACATTCTTTTCAATCATCAAGGTTCTTCCACAATCCATAATAGATATGTTTCTTCTTTCTGCTATCCCATTTTTTTGTGGTGTACCTAGGGAAGATACTTGTCTCTTGATTCCTCTTTCATTGTAGAATTCATTAAGCTCATTGGAAATGAATTCACCTCCTCTATCATATCTTAAGCATTTAAGTTTCTTTCCCATTTCTTTCTCAACTCTGGCAAGGTACCACTTAAACTTCTGAAAATCTTCTAGTTTTTCTTTGAGAAACATGACAGTCATCATTCTAGAATGGTCATCAACAAATAGAATGAAATAATTCTCACCTGTGTAACTTGTTGTTCCAATCAGTGCACACAAGTTAGTATGCACTAACTCTAAGACTTCTTCTGTATTGTAATTTTTGCTCTTGAAACTAGTTTTTCCCATCTTCCCAATTTGACATTGTTTGCATATTGCCAATTCAAGTTTCTTCAGAATAGGAATACCTCTTACTCTTTTGTTCTTTCTTATGTTGACCAGGTTATCAAAATTCACATGACACAACCTTTTATGCTATAACTATCTTTCTTCTACTTGTGCAATAAAACATGAACTTTCAGTGGGATCAAGATAGAATAGATTACCTTTTGTTTGCCTGCCAATTGCAACTAGGTTTCCTTTACCATCCAAGAGTTTTGCCTTACCATTCATGAATTCTACCTTAAAACCAATTTTATTTAGTTGTTCCACACTTAGTATATTATGCCTTAGTCCTTCAACCCAATAAGTATTATCACATTTTATTCCTTGAGTTAGAGCAATACCATGTTTACCTTTCACATAGCAAGCTTCATCATTCCCAAAACTGACACTCCCACCATCATAGTGCTCAAGATGTTCAAATTTAGTTTTATCACCAGTCATGTGGTGAGAACAAGCACTATCAATTATCCAAGTGTCATTTTTTCTCATATGAGAGTAAAGTATAGTATTTTCATTATCTTCATTGTATGACTCATCCTTAATAGAAATGTAAACCAATTCATCTTCATCTTCATTACTATTATAATATTTTGCAATATAACAATATGTATTACCTTTGTTCTTGTAGCTTTTGTAACTCTTGAAATCTTTCTTGCCTTTGTACTTGTTGAACTTTTTCTCACCTTTGTCTTCTTTGTTTGGGCACTTAGCAGCAATGTGACCAACCTCATCACATGAAAAGAAAATCAATGATATTCTTCCTTTGTACTTTCCTTTGGCAGCTCTCTTTGCAAGTAATGCTTCAATGATTTCTAGATCTTCATTATCACTATCACTGTCAATTTTTTTTCCTTTTGAGTTTCTATCCATCTTACCAATGTTTAATTTAGCTTTGAATGCAAACTCAAAATTTCTAGGATTAAGAGAATAATTGTCAAAATTGTCCAACTCAAAACCTTCAATCCTTCCAGACAATGCATCTAGAGTTATATCATTACTGCACCTCATCTCTTGAATAACTGAAACTCTAATTGCATAAATAGGAAGTAAATTTATCAATACCTTACTAACCATTTTTTGTCTTCAATTGTTCCACTGGCAGCTTTGATGGCACTGACACTTTTCTTGATTCTTTCACTTTATTTTGTAATGTCTTCTCCTTCTTTCATTTTCATCTGATCAAACTGACCTCTTAGAATTTATGATTTGGTTCTCTTTACATTGTCATCTCCTCCATGTATATCATGTAGTTTCTCCACATATCATAGGTAGTAGGGCAGTCCTTGACTTCATCAAATTCAGAATAGATGAGTGAAGAAGCTATACCAATCATCATTATGTTATGATTCTTCATGTCCATCATCAAATCCATAGATATAGGTCTCGGTGGTTCCACATACTTGTGATCTAGGAATTGCAAACCAATGTCTCCAATAGTAGATAGATGTAGCCTCATCAAATATTTCCATGCAACGAAGTTGTCTTTGTTAAGCTTGGGGATCTCCCTTCTGTAAGACATCTCTAATCTTTATCTTAGGCCTTGAAACCTTCCCTGAAAGGACCAAAATCTCTTATACCAATTGTTGAAAATGGGTTGAGTAACTAAGAGGGGAGAGGTGAATCAATTACCACAAAAAACAAATCCAAGTCCCTTAGATGTCTTAAACAATCTTATCATTGTTACTCGGTTAACACAGATATTTTGATGTTACTCAACTAACAAAGAAAACATTAAGATATAAAATGTGATTATGCTTTAGTGATTAAGTGTAGAAACATAAAGCATAAAAAAAATAACATGTACACAAATGACACCAAGATTTAACATGAAAACCCAATTTGGGAAAACCACTAATTGCAACTAGTTAATTTTTTTCACTCTTTTGAAGTGAGCCATGTTAGGAGCCAACCCTATTAAAGGTTACAATACACACTGTTAGGTGTGACACTATTAGAGGATTTAATCACCCTATAAGGAGTGGGCATGTTATATGTCTTCAAAGACTTCAATATAGAAATGTCACCTTTTGAGAGGGTTTAGAAAAGACTGTTAAGTCTACTCTATAAAGAGATTTGGATCACTGCTAAAATTGTTAAAGAGTAACAATGGATTAACCTGTTTGATGAAGAAATTGTCTTTACTGGTTTAGATCTCTGCTCTAGTATAAACTATATCCTTACTTATCAAATATTCTATTGCATCGCTGTCTATTCTATCCTTAATCAGAATCCCATCTAATTTTTCCTCCACACTTCATATAAAAAAAATCCACTTCTTACATCTTACACACATTCAATCCAAAGTTGACCTTGTATATATATGATAGGCCTTGTCAAGTTGACTTGAATAACCTTCCAAATAAATAATCAAACTTAAGTCTGTCAGATGCATATAACCATTTAAACATAAAATTTAAACTGTTGATAGTCAGCTGACACTAAAAAAATAACTCAGTTAATATTGTAATCCTTCAATGCTTGACTGTTACTGTAATTCCTGAGTGAACTCAATTAGAATTGAGAATCACTTTGGTCTTCTTCAATTCTTGAGAGAACATAGCATACACTAACTATGCTTGGTTAAGGTACAAACATTTGCATAACATCACTACATTTGTGTAAACATCAATGACAATACACAATTGAATAATTGTCATCAACACATTTCCCATCAATGAATTTCAATTGATAACCCTTATCCACTAGTTGTCCAACACTCAAAAAATTATTCTTAAGTCCATCAACAGTTAATACATTTTCAGTATTGGACTTTCCATCCAAAGATTTAGATCCAACTCCAATGATAAGCTTAGGATTATTGTCACCAAATCTCACAACACCACCATCATACTTATTCATCTTAACAAAATTATTTTTATCTCCAGTCATATGGTGTAAAAAACCATTGTTTATGACCCATTCAGATTTATTTTCAACATGTGATACTAAATCTCTTTCTTCATGTAAAGGTTTATCATCCTTGATATAAATAAATACAATTTCATCATAATCAATAGAATCATCATCAGAAATGTCTTCACTAGCATAATAACATTCTTTATCCTTCGAATACTTAGGTTTATAAAACTTAGATTTATGCTTTGGAACCCTTGTAGCACATCTAGATGAAAAATGACTTATCTTACTACATCAAAACATTTCAGAGGTAGCTTTCCTTCAAACTTACCCTTACCTCTCATTTCTCTTCTTGCGATCAGGTCCACAACCTCATCTAACTTTCTTTCATTTTCCTGTATATGTGTCCATTCATCACTATATTCACCAAGCTCTTCTCTAAAGCCACTACTTCTGGTTCTCGCAATTCTTGATAAAGTCTTTTTGTTTTTACGCATAGTCGCCTTGAATTTTGACTCAAATTTAGGTAATGAATCTCCCAACTCTGCGGCCTCAAAGGTAGTTAGTTTTCCAATCAATATCTCTATGTTGAAGTTCGATTTCAAAGGTATGATCTCTTCTATAGATTGCACTTTGTTTTTATATATAGGTGTCAGGGATCTAAAAAATTTTGCAATCACTTCTTCCTCATTGAAGTGCCTCTAGAGTTCCTGATACCAATAACGACTTTAGTAATTCTCTATGCATATGCTCTAATATTATCATCATCTCTCATTTTTAATGTTTCCATCTTTGTCTTCCAGTTCTACAACTTCGCCTACTTAGTAAACTTGCCTCCTTCATACAGTGCTTCCAATATTGTCCAAATGTCATGTGCAGAATCCAAATATTTAACCTCTGTGCATTCACCTTCAGAAAGAACACTAATAAATGATTCTCTTGCAACCATATTGTATGAGAATACATTTTATTCATCTTCAATAGCCTTTTCTAGTTCATCCTCAGCCTTCATCTATACATTATTATTTGTTATCATCCAGTAGTTGATTCCCAAATATAGTAATGAGTTCTCATCTTGTTCTTCCAACTGTCAAAGTTTTCAAGATCAAACTTCAGACTATCCTTCCTATAGTATGTCATCTTCAAGATCACCTCAAGTTGTTAAACTTTATCTCTAAGGACTAGTAGCTCTTATACCAATTGTTAGGAATAACAGTCCACCAACACAACTGAGAAGAGGGGGGAATCAGTTGTGAGATAAATTATTAAACATTAAACTTTATAAACAAAATTTTCATCCAAATGATAATACAATAAATGACAACATAATAAAATAATCCTTTTTTTTTTAGGAAACCATGTTAAAGGTAAAACCCTGGTGGGAATTAGCACCCACAAATAATGTACTAAGAGTATAGTATCCATGTTAAAATATTTATCCCTGTTAAGAGCTTATTGATGTATTACAGTACACAGTCCCTGTGAATGGATAGACCCTATTAGGAGTCAAGAGTAATAGTGGGCTCACTACTGAGGCACACTTCCTAAAGAAGGTGATATCAACCCTCAGGACTTACAATCTGAAATACAAGTGTATATAGGAAATATACAATCCAGTGAACTGTCTGATATCAATTGTCTTTTCTTGGTTAGTTCAAATGAAGTAACATAATCACAACCTCTGCTCTACATCTAGCAGACAAACAAGCTCACAACTTCAACACTTCGTTATCTCTATCTCAAATGTATTCACCTCTTACATCCCTCATTTCAAAATAAAAGATCTCTCATATATACCTTATTACAATAATTGATTAGGTCGGCCAATTAGGCTTTCCCAATATACAAATAATTATTTAACCCCTTTCTAAGATACACATGATACCTATAAAAATTAAAAATCAATTACAATTCATCAGATATAATCCAAGCTCTGTAAATCATGCTCGCAATCCATAATACATGCTACATCTTTGAAGTCAGCCCCAAATAGTTCTCCTTCAGAATACACGCCAAAACTAACATCACCAAGAGTCCTATGACTCGTGAATCATAGAAAAAATTCCTTAACATGTCTTCTGCCATCCCTTAAGCTCGCATAACGTGAATTCACATCGCTCGTAAGTTATACTCAAAAGATAGAGATTAACTCTGTCAAAGATCACTGTCATCGTCTAGTACCTAGTCTTCACTAAAACATCTATAACTCATCTAATAGGCATTATTAAGTTGTGTGACCTTGGGAATAAGATCAACACACATCACTATACACATCAACATCTTTTCTCATTTGGAATCAACCGTACAGTACTCGTACACTTCTATCGGTCAAAAAGCAATAGTAATAACCAGTCTATTCTGCCTCTATAGAAATCTATGTTGACATCAGTGACAAAAAATGAATACCAACAACATCAGCAACAACCAATTCAACCATATCTAATGCATGCAAGAGTTGTTCTATTTTGTAAGATATTTGTTGAAGTCTCTTAATTCAATCAATTTATTTTTTGTCTTGTAGCCTTTTGCATTTCCATCTCTTCTTTCAAATTCATGTTGTGGGGTGTTGTATTCCATGACCATCCTTTCTGATTTCATTTTTATCCATCTTTGTAGTTTTTCTTCATGTTTGCTCCTATTTTTTTTG
Organism: Thuja plicata; assembly: GCA_018584345.1. Lineage (NCBI taxonomy): Eukaryota > Viridiplantae > Streptophyta > Pinopsida > Cupressales > Cupressaceae > Thuja > Thuja plicata. Next base: position 1,120,804 of record MU224404.1, on the reverse strand, counting down.
TCTTATGAATATTAACTAGGAGAAAAATGTATCACTATTTGAAAATTACCAGTTTGTAGGGAAGGTTAAATTTAAATAGATTGTGCATTGGTGGCTAAGGCATTTCTGAAATAGATACATCAATTACATGAAGCAGTGCATGGAAGTGAGCGTGTACCATCTACTTTGTTGATGAGGAATGTCTAGTTTCCCTATATGATAGTATATGTATCTAAGTGAAATTGATTATTGTCATTTGCAAAGTATGCTGCAAGAGAGATGGAATCAAAGATAATTTCATTTTTGATTGCATTTATAAAGGTTTGAAGTTTAAAAATGCTAATTTTGTCTTTGCATACTTTTTAAAGATATGGAGTTTGAAAAATGCAGTCTGTAGACTGCATGTGCTTTTATTTTTTTATGGTTATATTTTGGTTGCCTCTCTCAACTATTAGACTTTGACATGTCTCCTATATTCATGGATCCTATTTTCTGATTAATCAAGGTTCAAATTAGTGGAAACTTTATTTATTTCGTAGACTGGAGCTAATTTATCAACATGTTGACTTTTTAAAATATGTTCAATATGTGGGTTTTTTTGTTGCTCATTAAAATTAGAGGGATATGATTGGTTGTTTATAGTAGATTTCAGAAATCATATATATATA
>MU224404.1:1106410-1120075 GCA_018584345.1 Thuja plicata | reverse complement strand
TATATATATGTATCAGTATGTATGTATGTATGTATGTATGTATATATATATTTATGTATGTATGTATATAAATATATGTATATATATGTTTATATATACACACACATACATACATCTACATACATACATATATGTATGTATATATATAAATATATTTATATATGTGTGTATATATGTGTGTGTGTGTGTGTGTGTGTAAAACAATTTAGAACTATTGTGAAGCATTTGCTTGTTGCATGCTATGGGACATTCTCATAAATACCTACACCACATTATTTACTATCATATATTTGTATATATTCAGATCATTTCATTCTACTTCACATTAGATTTCATCTTGTGTAGTTCAATTTTGTCCACATAAAGAGACTAGAAATAAGTGAAAATGTGATTTGACATAGTATTTATAGGAGTGTATGATTTTAGAACTCGAAAATGTACTACTTATTAAGTTATTTATTATGCTGGGGCCTAAACTTTTTATATTTACCTGAAGACCATTTTATCTTCTGAAGGATTGATTGAGTATTAATAATTGCTTAGGTTTCAGGTTTTAATATAAGTTATGCTATTGCTTATTAATGTATTAGTTGGCATTGATTTTCCATTCTATTAGATAGTATGCACAAGATTCTAGTTTAAAGTGTGTATTGAGAAAAAAATCATACATAGTTTAAACCAGAAGCTTATGTATGCTATAATGTCTTATCATTTTAGCACATGAGACTAGCTCAATATTTAGCATCAACATATGGTCGTCATGGAGCTTATATATTACAAGATTTATCATACAACTCTTGTATGTCATAGTGAAAATGTTAATTTCATCTTTATGTGATCCAATGTTATTAACTGTTCATACTAAGCTCACATAGAATTTCTTAGTCTTGATCTTGATACAAAGTTTGTTATCAAAGACCTTCAATTTGACTATCACGCAATGATATACCTAAACTTCTATAATCTAGTATTGGTTTCTGAGTCCATGTTATGTCAATAAATCAATGCACTCGATAGTCTATTAAATACAAGTGACAATTTCTAATGTCTAGCAGGCAACCTCAATATTGTTGAAAATAATATAGAGACAACAGTGCCTTCCTAAATTTCCTATCATGTTTGCAGTTTATCTAATGCATGTAAGAGTTGTTCAGTTGTGTAATTTATTCGATTTAGTGTTTGGTTTGTATCTTTTTTCATTTCCATCTCTTCTTTCATTCATGTTGTGGGGTGTTTTATTCTATGACCATCCTTTTGGATTGCATTTTAATCAATCTTTGCACTTTTTCTTTAAGCTTTCTACTATTTTTTTTCCCTTATGAATAATGACTAGGATAAAAATGAGAAAAATGTATCACTATCTATAAATGAACCAGTTCATAGGGCAGGTTAAATTTAAATAGATAGTGCATCGGTGGCTAAGGAATTTATGAAATAAATACACCAAGTACATGAAATAATAAGGTCTTTAAGATATATAATATTTATTGTAATAAGTAAATTTACAGAAATTATGGCGTTCAAACTTTTAATTGTAGTCTATAGAAATTCTTCCTATCACCAAGTTGTTGTTACTATACCTGTTGCATAAGAAAAAAAATTAAGACAGTGCATGGAAGTGAGTGTGTAACACTTACCATATTGACGTGGACTCCATAAACTAATTGGAAGCATTTTAATACATCTTGATTTGTAATTAAGTGGGAGTTGGTTTGATGTATATTTCTTTGGTTGTGCAATATCTAGTTTCCATGTATCAAAATATATGTATTTAAGTGAAATTGAGCATTTTATCAATTTAATACATCTTGTTTTTTAACTGAGTGAGAGTAGGTTTGATGATTATTTATTTTGTTGTGCAGAAATATTTTCAAGGAGTCTTTCTAATAAATTAAATGTATCCATAATCCCTTTCTTTTAGATGATATTATTGAGTTTGGGCATCAATTCAAATTTGGGTTGGAGGTTGAATCAAATCCAGAACTTCTTAATGTCATTTCCAAGGTATGTTGCAACAGAGATGGACTTCTCATTTATAATGGATAGAAGGTATTGTTTCTTCCTTCACTATAATCATGAAATATAATTTCATGTTTGCATAAATTTATAAGTTTTGAAGTTTAAAAATGCTAAATTTTGTCATTGCATACTTTTTTAAGATATGTAGTTTAAAAAAGTCTTTAGAATGTGTGTTTTTATTTTCTATGGTAATATTTTGGTAGCATTTACTAATTTTCTCATATGGGACATTCCATAAATACCTAGACCACAATATTTACTATCATATTTGTGTAGCTATTTAGATCAGTTGAATCTACTTCATCTGAGAGGGTCAGTCTTGTGTAGCTCAATTTCATCCACATAAAGAGATACTAGAAATAAGAGAAAATGATATTTGACAATATTTGTAGGAGTGTATGATTTTAGAACTCATAAATGTACTACTTATTTATTATATGAGGACTAAACATGTAATAGGTTTAACCAAAGACCATTTTATCTTCTTAATGATTGATTTTTTCTTTGGCTAACAATGAATCTCTGAGTTGAAGCTTAGTGTACCTAGAAGCACTTAGGTTAAATCATGTTATAATCCATCTATGTTTTGTTTCTTAGGGATGTGTATATTATCAATTGAACACAAATTAATAAGAAGATGACTCACTTTTTGCAGAACGATGGAGTTAACTTGCCAAAGAAGTAAATGCATATTTTTAAATGTTTGGGAAGTGAGTACATGTGAGAATTTAGGTCTTTAAAGATGTTTTATTTAATTCATGATACACTTGATCATGGTGCAAGATATCTTGATCTTTCATTACTTTAGATAAAATTTACTAAGTCTTTGGAGGTGAAAGTATCAATGACACAAATCAATGATGAACTATTTTGAAGCATTTGATATTGTTTCTAGGATTCTATCCATAGAACATTGAACATATTTTAAAAACAAAAGAATATTTTAGGTATTTAGACCAGATCAATCTACTTAAATTGAGGGACTTGGTCTTATGGAGGCAAGTTTTGTACGCAAAGATTGAAAATATGATAAGATCTATCATCAAATCATTTCTGGCAAAGATATATGTATGTTTAGGAGAGGATCTTTATACTAAGGTCTATCATGCGTAGTGATTAAAAAATTGATCTTTAGACATCATAGGAGAAGAAAGTTGCAACTCATTGTACCAAGAAATACTTATCCTTTAACATGTAAATAGTAAAATGAAAATCCATCCCTTCTAGATGCATGGATGTTGCAATTCTTGAGTATCAGTTACTTTCCCTAACCTTGATTGGAGAACTAAAATATTTCCTTCTTGTAGCTATCTCATGAGCGTATAAGTTAGAATCATAGAAGCACATGTTATATTCAAACATACATTTTCACAAAATGGTTCCTAAAATTTTCATGAAAAATATTGTGAGTTTTTTCAAAAATATCACTTGTTGTCACTGTGACTGAATATTTCATGAATATATCAACATATATTGTATCTAATATCACAATAAATTAATTTTTTTCTCTTCTTTTACTAAATGTTTGTAAGAACTATGATTTTTTTATCATTGTTTTCTGGAACATAATAAACAAGTTATACACCTTTAACGGTGTAAAAGTAGATTTTAAGATTTCCAGCTATCATTATTGAATAGAAGTTTGTTTGAAGGAATGAAAACAATCATTGTTGTTGTTATTTCAAAAGTGAACATGGTTATCTACAAAAGTGAAAACCTTGTGTATTGGGGATATGACTCTTATTATTTTGATTAGTGTGATTCTCATTGTTGTATTTGATAACTGCAATCACTACTGTCATTATTGATAATTTGTGAGGATAGTCATCACTATACAAAACTGTTAAATGATCCCTTTGGCTTTGTCATTATTATTGCATTACAACTTGTTAGTGTTGTTGCCTTTGTTGTCATTTCTACTTGTCAATGGATATTTTGTTTTGTTAGTTCATATGAAATTAGTTGTATTGTTGAGTAATTGTTTGAGAACTTTTTTTTTTATCAGCAATATTATCTGTCAGCACGGTAACCCAATAAGGGCATTGAGCCCACGAGAACACTAGCCTAGCATTAACACTTTTTATTTGGGCCAAGTGGGGATTTTAATCATGTTTTCACCATTAAAAATGCAACCACATAACCATTACACCACAAGATGCTCCCCGTTTGAGAACTTTTGTTGTTAGATACCAGTTGTTTAAAGTGTTGCATTGGTTCATAATTTCATAAATAATAACTAGAAATAACTAAATACTTCTCTTATTACTACATATATTTGACTTACAACCAACCACCTAACCATTACACCACAAGATGATCCTATTGGTTTTCTAAGAGGGGATTGAATCTTAAAACTTAAAACTTAAATCAGTGATTCAACTTGGTAACTGAAATAACAACAACCAAAAATAGGATAAATCTACTTATCTCAATTAATACAATCTACAATATGAAAATAACATCCACAATTGTCAATAAAACACACATAACAGCAGATTTAATGAGGTAACCCAATTTGGGAAAACCTCTGTGGGAATTGTCACCCACAAAAAGAAATACTCTTCTGAAGTATGCTCAGTTAAGAGCCAATTTGTTAAAGATTATAATGCACATTTGTTAGATGTGACCCTATTGGGGAATTTAACTTAGATCTATTAATATCTTTACCCTATTAGGAGTGGCCTAGTTAGAGGGCTTAAACATTCATCCTAGAATGTTACCGTTCTCAAGGATTTACAAAAGCACGTATTAGATCCACTCGATTAAGATATTTTTTGTTACAAAGGTTAATAAGCAACAATGTAATGATTTGATCTATATAACTACAACTACCTCTTTTCTTGATTAGATCCTTTATGCACTCTTTGTCACTACTAGCATCAATAAGTCATCAATCTCTTCTCTATACTTGATCTTCACCTCTTTTCTCTTCTATGCTTCACTCGATAGGTTGACCACACTTCAAATCTACAACTATTCAATTTGCCAGCATCACTCTTATAAACATACAAGCTCATAAATATATAGGCCTCACTTTTGCCTCTTAATTTCCTTGATTAGGTTTACCTATATTTTCTCTCAGTCATTAGATCATCGTTTTGAGCTGATTCAATGTATTTGCAACTCAGTTAAGTGGTTAAATTTCACCTCGGGACTTGCATTCTTCTTGGAACTCACAACTTCCCTTTTTTTGCTTAATCTTCATCTTATATTCTGAACTTGAAGTTTTATGACCATAGATCTCTATAAAAAACTTCATCTTCATCCTTAGCATCTTCTTGATCTTTGTGCCTTCACATTAAATGCATTTTGATCCTTAAATTCAAACTTTGTTTCACGATTGGTGACTCGGTGGTTGTCTTCACTTCATGTTTGAATTTGCTCGGTTACCAACCTTGCTTAGTGACTGACCTCTGCTCGGTTTTTGAATTTTCTTGGTGACTACCTTTTCTTTTCCTAACTGACTAACACTTCTCTTTACCAACAAATTTTTCACTCTCGATGACTAGGCTTCTTTCCTTTACTAACTTAACCTTTCTTTCTTTACTGACATAACAACATCAAATGTTAAGTAGAAAAAAATTATACCAATAGTACCTTATCATTGTATGATCTTTATCATCTACCCAATTAAGTTCATCTCTGAATAATATGGAAACTTAATATAAACCAGAAATCAATTAGTTGACATCAGTGAAAAGATAACAACTGATCTAACCATTCTACTTTCTTGTATTCCTCTAAACTCGGTCTTCGTCATTATAACCATATGTTAGTTAAAATCTCCCCATTTGAGAACTTTTGTTGTTAGATACCAATTTTTTACAGTGTTGCATCAATTTAGAATTTTGTAAACAATAACTAGCAATAACTTATTACTTATCTTATTACTATGGACATTGCACTTACAACCAATTCAGTTTTTTGGGAGCAATAACAAAAATAGTATGATGGATAAATATGATGGATTTACAGAAAATGGTGCTATAGGATCCACCTTATAATTACAATCCTTAGGAACTAAAATAATTATATTTAACTAAGAAAATCAGGTGTTGTAAGAATCAACTAAACAACAAATCAATGAAGCTCAATTACAATCCTTGTGTAGAATTTCTCATGACTAGTTCAGGGAGTTTCATCTAGTAACCAGCTATGGAAATTAGGGGTTTCCATGTCCCAATCCATAGTAATAGACAAATATCATCTCCATTTTATTTAAGTAAAATCAATGGATGAACAAAATTCATGCTTTCAATCCCTTTCTTGATTAAATATATGGTTTTCAAAGTCTTCTTCCTTCCCTCCAAACTACACCTGCACACACTTCTTTGTCAACACTATTATTTTTAAAATAATTAGTTTGTTATATAACACCCATGATCCCCATAATTTGGGCATCCAATTTAAACACTTATGTTTCCTAATGATACATTCCCTAAGCCCATAAGAAATTAAAATTTGGCTTATGGATGGATCTAGAATCTTAGGGGAAAAGAGGACATGAAAATCCTCATTTTCAAAGATTTCTTTCCCTTAAGAAATTCAAATTTGGATGCTATATCCTTTCCATATAGCATATTTAATAGACATGTTTGTCCAACTCACCAAATTATTGTAGAACATATAGAAAGGAAACTATTATATTCAATTTACCTTTCATCTAAAAAAAAGAAAATTCAAAACATTTTCCTTCCCATTCTATGATTGAACATAGTAACTTGGTGAATTCCAATTATAATATAATAAATAATATTTTTTGAATAATTGTTTGTGAATTGATTTCTTTACAAGATTGTGATTGCTCAATCAATAGACAAATAGACCATTGCATATAATAGTGATACCTAGGACCCTTTCCCTACAATTAGTTAGATTTCTTCTCTTATAGTTTTTCCCTAATAAGTAATCCTTGCACCATTAATAAAAGAACCAAGGTCTAAAATACAATCTCCTACAATATTATTATTCAATATACTTAATTTATAACTGAAACAACAATATGTCAATGTTCAAATCCTTATTAGGTAACATCTATAAGCATGACTGAGTAGTAACTGAGTAGATAGTTGATAATAGGAAAATGAATCCAAACAAATTAGGACCGTACTTACCCTATGTATATCCAAGCATGGTATCAAAACAAAATGTTCTACTACAACTTATTAGCCCCTACCTTAGGTGGACATTAATGTTTTCAGTTATCAATTTTGGCATTTATTCTTATTGAAATTTTCTCAACACTAAATTATGAAAGGTGAAGCTTACTGTTCTCAATTTAATAAAATTGTAAAATTGGTAAATAGGCCTAGAAAAAATCATGATTGGCTCTTGGTATTTTTTCTTGGGTTTCTGTCTTTAATCATTTAAAAAAGAGGAAAAAACATTCATTATGAACTGTATACCATAATTTTCTTATGTAAATGTTTTGGAGACTAGTGGAAAAATAGTTGGTGCTACAACATTTACACCATTGCCCCATTGCAAATGGGGACCCCTCTTTTCTCTTTTTAGTTGTATGGTTTTGGTAGGAGAGTTTCAATTCTGAGCTCCAAAGTTCAAATGGCTTACAGGTATGGTCAGGCTTTAAAATCCAAATTGCAAACATAGACAAATATTTAGATTTTGAAGTCGCTAGGGTCAAGATGTAAAAGTTATGGAAATTTTCCTAAATGTTGGGGATTTCTGGCAAGTCAATTGATCACTATGGTGCATTAATGATCTATCTCACCTTTGAAGTTGGGAAAAAATGATGAAATATTACAAATTAAGTGTGAAATCTCTATAGGGATCAATTTTTCACCACAGACCAAAATTCCATATGGAGATCAATTTTCAACTGTGTCCAGATGATTTTTCCCTCTAGAGGTTGATTTTCCACTCCTAGGTAGTGAGGAGAAATGAACTTGAAGTTAAAAAACCATAAAGTCACCATGAGAATCAATTTTCCATGCTTGGATGTAAGGATTAAATGAAATTGAGGTAAAGAGACCAAAAGTCCCTATGGAGGTCAATTTTCCACTAGGCAAGCACTTAGTGGAATTTGGGAAATGAAAGGAAAGGGGAAAGTCCTCATGGACATGGATTTTCTAGTTTTCTCTATAAACATGGATTTTCCACTTGTCCCTATGAACATAAAATCTTCATCAGTCCCTATATCCATCAAATTTCTCCTTGAGGATTAATGTGACAAAGCATCTGAGTCCCTATGAGGGTTATTTTTCCACTCCCCTTCAAATGTACACAACATAGTGAAAAGGCAAAGGGACTGATTTGTCTCTATTCTGGTTGATTTTCTATCAACAAGGGAAGTTGGTTAAAAGGCAATTGTGATGATGTCCCTATGGTGGTTGATTCTCCAATAAGACTAAAATGCAAGAAAATGACTAAGTTAAATGGAATCAAGTTTGTCCCTATGTCAGTTGATTTTCCACCAACAGAAAAAGTTGGCTAAAGTGTGTAGACAATTATGGGATTTCATAAAGTCCTTATCCCCATAATTTCCCCCCCAGCTAGGCAAGGTGTAAGAAATGACTTAAACATGATCTGAATTGGTCCCTATGGACACCAAACCTCCACTTGAGAAATTTGGTAAAGTTTAAAAGTACAAATGAGGGACTAAAATTATCCCTATGGTAATCAATTTTCTCTTCATGGAATAATTGCAAGTTTGAAGATGAAATTGAAAGAAAAATGGAAATTCATAATGTCCTCATGCAATTCAATTTTCCACCAGCATGTTAATGAAAAATATTAAAAGAGAAATTTTAGTCCCACATTCACTGTGAAGTTGCAAAAAGGGGTAATACCACATTTTCCATTGAAGACAATGATCAAGTACGATGAAAATAAGCAACTCAAGGTAGGAAGATGAAGAAAACATTTAGGTTAAATCAATCAAAGACTAGACAAAAGGAAAGGATTAGATCAAAACAAGCAGCATCAAGAGGAGCGGTGATTATGTGAAGAAAATCAGAGATTGAAGAATTGAAGATCTGACCAAGGGATAAAACTCTATAAGAAGAGCCAAAATATGATTTGACCTTTATTAATGATGAAAATCTGAAGAAATTGAAAAAAAAAATTAGAGGTTTATGAGCTTCATGATCTGAACCAAGGTCTGTAAATTTCTCCAACAGGGGTGGCGATTTTGAAAAATTAGAGGTATCAATTGGGAAAGTTTCCAATAATGTATGTTTATTTGCTGAGATTTCATTTATGTGCTAATTATTGAGAGCATTCAATTCATAATCCAAAATCTAGAATATGTTTACATCTCTGAATGCAAATTCCTATTCTCGAGAAAAAAAATTGAGCCCACTTTGCTTGCAACCCCATTTGTGAAATCTTTAACAAGTGTTGTGCCTTATGAACCTTTCATTATAAATCCCCTTAAGCTCATCAATTGATAAGTAAGGGATATTTTCCATAGTGATTCAAATGTGTATATTTCTATTAGGATTCAACTGTGTAGTTTTTGAGTCAAACTCATTGACCTGTGTTTCTTGAGTAGTGGTTCAAAAGAACCCATCTCATGAGAATGAATGGAACACTTAGAACTCATTGCATCTAGGTGATGCTCACAGTGGTGAAGCATCAGAACTTCCTTAGAGGTCACCCATCCTAGTACTATTCTAGCTCAAGCACGCTTAACCACTGTTGGTTAAAAAATTGGGCTTTTCCTAATTATTCATAAAATTTGACTCCAACACCCTTAAATCCAATTGCTAATCAACATCTTGAGTGAACTAGTAATATTTCCTCAGTGAATTTTATTTGGAAGGTACAACTCCCTTCTTCTAATAAATTTTTTTTGGATTTCAACTACTTGATAAATGGGGTATTGATTTTTACCCAAAAGAAGAAAAGGATACTTACAATCACTCATCACTATGAAGTAGTTGTGAAATACTCAAACAACTGATACTAAAAGATACTTAGAAAATAGAAAATTTTCTCTAGAATAGGAATTTGCATTCAAAGATATAAATATATTCAAGATTTTAGATTATCAATTGAAAACTCTCAATAATCAGCACATAAATGAAATCTCATAAAATAAATATACCACAAAGATTAACAAACTTATCACCAAAAATCAAAGTTCCATAAAAATAATATCCATTCATTTGCAAAAATCTATCTATGACTGCATAGAAAAAAATTTCATTGAAAATTTTAAATGAACAACAACCAACCCAAAAATTGAGTCTCACTTGATTGTCAAAGGAAAAAGGAAACTTTTGGAAAAATGGTTGATCTTGGTACTATCATATTTCTATCTATTTAAAGTCTTTTTCCCTTGACAAATCCCCCTTTTAGTTACATGTAACTAAATCTTTTAAAGAATGTCTAATCAGAGTTAAATTGTAATAAGAATTTGAAGATATATTAATATATCAATAAAACAAAGAGTTAATGATAACCTCTACTCCAAAACCTTTAGGGGGCCTATTTAGTTTCCTCAATCGGTAAATTATTGAGAAACCATTTTTTACTTGTATGCTTGTAGAGAAATAATAATAGCTGTGATTCTATCATGATTTAGAATAATGACATTGGTATTATGAATTTCCCAATATACCATATTCTCCTTGATCTCCTCTACTTTGGCAAGGAATGTTCTATGGTAGTTAGCACACCACATTAGGATAGCATCAATATTATGCTGCTATTCTTTCTTCAAATCATCCATGAAGACAATACCTAAATTATCTTTCTTCTGGAGTTCACAACCAATATCTTTAAAATACTGCACATTATTTGATCAATCATCTCCTTGGCATCCCCTATTAGTTTATTCATGTTGACCACACTCTTCTATATGCACTCACACTTGTAGACCAAGTTGAACATCCAATTTTGATGTGGTTTAGTGTGTGAATGCAAGATACCATGGGTCACAAATATGTCTATTCCCATATCAATTAATTCTTTTATTTGGTTCATAGTGTTCTTATGGGCCACTCTTTCCATCTTTTCTGCTCTGATTTTTGACACTTTCATTTCTTGCCACCACTAAGACATCATATGATTTGCTTAGCCTATAGATAAAAGGAAATCCTTGTACTTTAATATATTTTATCCACTCTCTAGTGATCTTCTCAAATTGGCTATCTATCTATAATTGGGATATTAAATCCTTGTTCTTGTCAGAAGTAGGATCTGATGAAATGTAACTGATTAAATGTTTGATAATGTTAAGTTGAAGATAATGCAAGGCATTAAATCAATTAATGGTTTGTATTGTAATTGATGTCAACTTGATATCATATATATGGTCATGTATATAATGCCAAAGACTTCAGAGAATCAATGGAACAAAGATTATGCTTTCAGCAATGCATAAAAGTCAAGTATTCACTAAAGTGATAGATAACACCGACAGAGTGCACACCATCGGTAAACGAAAAGAACCAAAGTCACAATGATACCCAATGAGTAGAATACAATGTTTCCCAATGAAGTGAAATCGCAAGATGCCCGATGAGCTAAAAATAGATTTGCCCGACGAGTAAAATCCAATGATGCCTAACGGACGGAGATCCCGAAGCTGACTGGAGTCATAGCGACAAAACTGGCAGTTGTCACCGACGACTAATTGCAAAGTTGACTGACAAAACAAAGAGTTCAAAAAATGACAAAATATCTAGCTGGAAAGAGCTAAAGATAGACTTAACTGGTTGTTTTCATTGTTTTATTTGACCAGAGTTACGTGATTGATTTAAAGAAGATTTGTACAGTTGGCAAGAAGATAACTATGAGATAAAATTAGGAGTTAAGCTTTAAATCAGATTGGGTGGATTGTTTTTCATGCCAAGAATCAAGAAACAAGAATCAAAAAATGGTGAATATCATGTCTATATAAGAGACAAGCTTAATTCATTTTCGAATCATCACAACAAGGGGGAGTGAATAGAAAAAGGATGCTGAAGAAAAACTGATGAAGGATAACTTCATACAGTCCTTATCAATCAAGCTGAAGGAGAGCTAAAGAATTCTACAAACATTGACGAACAGTGAATCACATCATCATAGAGTAGAAAGTGTGGAGTTAAAAGAATTGAATTGATACATTGATCAGAGAGGTAATGTACTTAAATAGATCTAAAAATATGCAATTCAAGTTACATTAGAAACAGGTCATTGTGTTTCAGTTTAACCATTGAAGCATCAAGTCTCTTAATAGAGAAGGACTTAACAGTCCTCTATATATTGAGGTACATCCCAAGGAGTGCCAAAAAGGTTGATTCATGAAAGTAGCACTAGATTTTCCTAAAGCCTAATGATAGTCCAAAAAGGAGGCTGATTCAAGGATGGTAGCAAACTAAGATGCCTGATACTAAGTGACAACCTCTATGTATAAAATCCTCTAACAAGGTCACACCTAACAGTGTGTTTGTAACCTTTAATAAGGTTGGCTCCTAACAGGGCTCACTTTAGAAGAGTGAAAATTTGGGGTACCAGTCCCAGAGTTTTTTCCCTTAATAGGGTTTCCATGTTAAAATCCTTGAGTTATGTGTGTATGGTTTATTACTTTACTGTTTTACATTTCACATATGGATTTTTGGATTTATCGGTATACTCTACATATTTACTAAGTGTCAGTAAATAAGTTTTACTGCTTATCGGTAATCAAGGAGAATAAGGTCAAAAAAGGAAAACTGACAGACGGTTAATTATTATAAGTATTTCATGGTATGCGTCTTGTAAGGGACATAATAATCAGAGGTTTAGTGGATTGGTGGTTAGAATAAAGAATTTTTTTTGAAGCCACTGATTCACCCCCCCCCCCCTCTCAGTTATTATTAAAAATTGGTATCAGATCTTGTGTTCTTAGAAGGAAGGTTTCAAGACCTAAGTCGGGATCACAACATGAACAGATGAGATGTGCCCAAGTTAAACAAAGACAACTTTGCTTCATGGCAAAGTAGGATAAAACTTGACTTATTAGGTATTGGTAATGATGTTACTCAATACTTAGATACTGAATATGTGTTACCCACAGGAGCATTAATATTAGATCAATTGAGATTAAATCATGAGCACAACTGTATGGTCATAGAGCTTTCTTCCTCTCTCCCCGATGCTAAATTTCAAGATGTCAAAGATTGCACAACTGCAAAGAAAATGAGGGACAAATTGAAGCTTGTACATGGTAGTGATGCAAATGTTCTGAGAGCCAAGGTAGAAATCCTTAGAGGAAAATTTGATGATCTCATAATGAAATAAGGAGAAAACATCACACTGGACAACACAAGAATAAAAGAAGTAGTCAATGCTATATGAGGTGTTGGAGGTACACTTGAAGAGGAGATAGTGGTAAGTAAAATCTTAAGAACCTTATTGCCTGGATATGCTATTAGAGTTTCTACCATTCAAGAAATGAGAGCAGTAGCAAACAACATAGTTACTCTTGATAGTTCAATTGGTAGATTGATTTCATTTGAGATGAATAACTTTGATAATAGTTTCTTACCAAACTTAGAGTTTGCATTTAAGTCTTCCATGAGAATAATCAAATCAAGTCAGAGACACACATCTAGAAGAGATAGTGAAAGTGAAAGTGAAGAAGAAGATCTAGATGAAATAGAAGCACTCATGGCAAGGAGAATGTAGAGAGGCAAAGGTAAATACAAAGGCAAG
>MU224404.1:1076402-1102464 GCA_018584345.1 Thuja plicata | reverse complement strand
GATACTAACACCACTTGCTTAATGACTAGAAACAAAGACATATGGTTGTGGCACAAAAGATTGTGTCATGTGAATTTTGACAACATGATAAAAATAAGTAGAAGAAGAAATGTAAGAGGCTTACCGACGATGATAAAGCCAGACAACATGTGCAAAAATTGTCAAAAAGGTAAAATGACAAAGTCTAGTTTCAAAAGTAAAACCCATACATTTGATGATATTCTAGAATTAGTCCATACTAATTTATGTGGACCTATGAGGATAAAGAGCTATTATAGAGATAGATATTTTATTCTCTTTGTTGATGATTACTCTAGAATGATGACAGTAGTGTTTTTAAAAGATAAATCTGAAGCATTCAAGATGTTTAGGTGGTATAAGGCTATGGTAGAAAAACAAAGTGGTAAGGATTTGAAATGTTTGAGATCAGATAGATGAGGAGAATTTATATCAGATGAATTCACTAATTTCTATAATGAGCATGGTATAAAAAGACAGATTTCTACACCAAGGACACCACAGCAAAATGGGATTGTTGAGAGAAGGAACAGATCAATAGTTGATTGTGCAAGAACATTGATGATAGAAAAAGGCATCACCCAAATCTTTTGGAGGGAAGTTGTCAGCACTTCTATTTATACACTTAACAAAGTACAATTGAAGGACACAAAGAAGACACCCTATGAGGTATGGTATGGTAAAACACCCAATGTAAGTTACTTCAAGATCTTTGGTAGTTAATGTTATATCTTAAAGGATGATAGAAATGGAAAGCTTGACACCAAAAGTGATGAAGGTATTTTTCTAGGGCATTCTACCAAAAGTAAAGCTTTTAAATGTCTTATCAAGGCCTCTAACAAAATAGTTAGAAGTGCAAATGTAAAGATTGATGAATTTGTAGAAAATAATAAGCTGGAAAGCACAAAAGAACCAGAGGACTACAACAAGTTTGTATATTGTGATGAACCCAACACTCTGCCCGAGCAATAGTGCTTAATCCTAGAACAATAGAATGTTGCTATCGACGGTCAGACTGCTGTTACCGACAGTCAGGATAATAGTCAAGATAATGTGCAAGGTAATGAAGAACAGAATGAAGATCAAGATAATTATCAAGATGATAGACAAAGAACTATACCTGTACTTGCAAGATATGTAAGAAGGAACCATCTAGAGATCTAGATCATAGGAGATAAGAAAGCTAGTACAAGAACAAGAAGTCTTTAACCTCAAGTTGTTTAATTTGTGAGTTTGAGCCAAAATCTGTCAATTTTGCACTAGATAATGAAGAATGGATAAGTGCTATGAATGACGAGATTGAGCAGATTGAGAAGAACAAAACATGGTCACTTGTGCCAAGACCAAATGACAAGAATGTCATCGGTACAAAATGGATATTCAGGAATAAGTTGAACGAGAATGGAGAAGTCACAAGGAACAAAGCAAGACTAGTATGCAAGGGGTATGCACAAGAAGAAGGTATAGACTATGGAGAGACCTTTGCACCCATTGTTAGGCTAGAAGGAGTAAGAATACTAATTTCTTATGCTACATTCAAAGGATTCAAAGTATATCAAATGGATTTCAAGTCAACATTCCTAAATGGAATACTTGAAGAAGAGGTATACATTGAGCAACCAAAAGGGTTTGTAGATCCAGACAAGAGGAACATGGTATATAGACTTCACAAAGCCGTGTATGGATTAAAACAAGCTCCTAGAGCCTGGTATGAATGACTTCGTTCCTATCTAATAAGTATTGGATTCATAAGGACTATTGAAAATAATAATCTTTATTTAAAACAAGATACTAATGCTAACACTTTGATTGCTGAAATATTTGTTGATGACATCATATTTGGAGGCAATGATATACTATGCAAATCATTTGTTGATGAGATGAGAAAATAATTTGAGATGTCTATATTTGGAGAGATCAATTTCTTTCTTGGTCTACAGATCATTCAACAAAGTGAAGGTATTTTCATTACACAGTCCAAATACATCAAAGAGGTCCTAAAAATATTCAAGATGAAAGATTCTAAACCAGTTGGAACATCGATGGCTATTGGATGTAAGTTAACAAAGGAAGACAATACAATAGAGGTAAATCGGACTTTGTACAGATCAATGATTGGAAAACTCATGTATGTTGTACACACTAGACTAGATATTGCACATGCAGTAGGAATTGTTGCTAGATTTTCTGCTAACCCCAGGGAATCACATATGACTGCTGTGAAAAGAATCCTAAGGTATCTAAAGAATACTAAGGAATTTGGCTTATGGTATAGAAGAGAAGGCAAATTTGAACTAAAAGTGTTTATCGATGTTGATTGGGCTAGAAATCTTGATGACCGAGAGAGCACAACTGGAGGAGAATTCTTTATAGGTGATAGACTTGTCACTTGGATTAGCAAGAAGAAAGGATGAATCTCTCAGTCTACTACAGAAGAAGAATATGTTGCTGCTACTGCAAACTGCTCAAATATTGCATGGATCAAACAGTTGCTGGAAGGTATGCATATGAAGATCTCAGAACTAGTGATTATCTATTGTGATAACACCAGTGCAATAAACATTTCCAAGAATTCAGTCATGCATTCCAAGACTAAACACATTGCAATCAAGTATCATTATTTAAGAGAACAAGTTCAATAAAAAGAGGTGATACTTGAGTATGTGCAATCAAAAGAACAATTAGCTAATATCTTCACCAAGCCATTGCCCAAGGATACATTTGAGTACCTGAGAAAGAGACAAGGGGTCAAACCCTTGTCTACCAGTCAGTAAAAGACTAAAGGCTACATCAGCCTATATATTATCAGAATATCATTCATGTTGATGCAAGCAAAAAGATTAACTTCAACGCTACATCTATATATAGAAAGGTATATATCAGAACCGAGCACCAGAGCATATTGTGTTATTGCTGATGGATAAGGGAAATTCAAGGAATATATTATGGATGGAGAGAAAAGATCACTTGACATTAATGTCTAATATCTATAAGATATTTGTTTGGAATTGTTGTCAAAGGGAGAGAAAGTATCCATATTATCAGTCTTCAGAAAAAGAAGAAAGATTATCCATTATCAGATTACTCCAACAGGGAGAGATTATATCCATAGGGAGAGTTGCTGACAAGAGACAGAGACATCAAAGAAGAAGAATAGTCAAAAGAGAGATATTGACACAAGGAAAGGATGCAACACATCATAACAAGAAACATAGAGAAAGCTGCAAGAATCAAATCTAAGCTAACATAGAGCTTACCGACGGTCAGACATTTTTATCGGTTATCAAAACAAATGGTTTGTTAGTTTGATGAATCTCAACAATTGTATTAGAAATAGTATAGTGTTATAATATAGTATGTTGCCATCAATGCCAAAGGGAGATATTGATGACATGTAACTGATTAAATGTTTGATAATGTTTTTGATTAAGGTAAAAAAAAGTTTTGAAAGGAACCCGAAACCTTTTACAATAAGATATTAAAGATAGTCAATGAGAACCTTTACAAACATGATATGCCTACTATGAAAAAAAGAGAAGGACCCAAACAAACAACCCAAAACCTGAAGAAACATAAAACAGGACTAAAAAGCACAGTTCCCAGCAAAACTATCAGCAAAAAACCAGCAGACAATGTTAAGTTGAAGATAATGCAAGGCATTAAATCAGTTAATGGTTTGTATTTTCATTGATGTCAACTTGATCTCATCTATACGGTCATGTCTATAATGCCAAAGACTCCAGAGAATCAATGGAACAAAGAATATGCTTTCAACAATGCATAAAAGTCAAATATTCATTAAAGTGATAGATAACACCGACGAAGTGCACACCATCAGTAAAGGCAAAGAACAAAAGTCACAATGATACCCAATGAGCAGAGGATAGTGTTGCCTGATGAAGAAAAATCACAGGATGCCTGACGAGCTGAAAATAGAATTTCCCGACGAGTAAAATCCAATGGTGCCCAACAGATGGAGATCCCAAAGCTGACTAGAGTCACACCAACGCAACTAGCAGTTGTCACCGATGACTAACTACAAAGTTGACCGACAGAATAGAGAGTTCATAAAATGACAAAATATCTAGCTGGAAAGAGCTAAAGATAGACTTAACTGGTTGTTTTCATTATTTTATTCGACCAGAGTTAAGTGATTGATTTAAAGAAGATTTGTACAGTTGGCAAGAAGAAAACTATGAGATAAATTAGGAGTTAAGCTTTAAATCAGATTGGCTGGATTGTTTTCATGCCAAGAATCAAGAATCAAGAATCAAGAAATGGTGAATATCATGTCTATATAAGAGACAAGCTTAATTCATTTCTGAATCATCACAACAAGGGGGAGTGAATAGAAAAAGGATGTTGAAGAGAAACTGATGAAGGATAACTTCATACAGTCCTTATCAATCAAGCTGAAGGAGAGCTAAAGAATTCTGCAGACACCGATGAACAGTGAAGCACAGCATCACAAAGCAGAAACTGTGGTGCACAAAGAATTGAATTGATACATTGATTAGAAAGGTAATTTACTTAAATAGATTTGAAAATTTGCAATTCAAGTTGCATTAGAAATAGGTCATTGTGTTTCAGTTTAACCATTGAAGCATCAAGTCTCTTAACAGAGAAGGACTTAAGAGTCTTCTATATATTGAGGTACATCCCAAGGAGTGCCAAAAAGGTTGATTCATAAAAGTAGCACTAGATTTTCCTAAAGCCTACTAACAGTCCAAAAAGGAGGCTGATTCAAGGATGGTAGCAAACTAAGATGCCCGATACTAAGTGACAACCTCTATGTATAAAATCCTCTAACAAGGTCACACCTAACAGTGTGTTTGTAACCTTTAATAAGGTTGGCTCCTAACAGGGCTCACTTTAGAAGAGTCAAAATTTGGGGTACCGGTCCCAGTGGTTTTTCCCTTAACAGGGTTTCCACATTAAAATCCTTGTTTTATGTGTGTATGGTTTATTACTTTACTATTTTACATTTCACATATGCATTTCTAGATTTATCGGTATACTTTGCATATTTATTGAGTGTCGGTAAATAAGTTTTACTGCTTATCGGTAATCAAGGAGAATAAGGTCAGAAAAGGAAAACTGGCAGACGGTTAATTATTATGAGTATTTCATGGCATGCATCTTGTAAGGGACATAATAATCTAAGGTTTAGTGGATTGGTGGTTAGAATAAAGAAAAATTTTTGAAGCCACTGATTCACCCCCCCCTCTCAGTTATTACTAACAGGATCGAGAACATTATCACAAGAGCTAGCAATCTAGGCCAAAAGAGGTGCCAATAATGACCTTAATCTAAATGAGAGTATCTCTACCATGGATTCCAAATTATCTTCATCTATTTTACTCTTTTCTATTCTCTTCCTAACCCTATAATTGGAAACTTTCCAATTGAACAAGTTTGCTTCTAAATCTGGATCTCCCATATCTACTCTGGTGACATAAAAATATGTGGGGTTGGCATCACTGGGATTTTTCTAAGTTTTTAGATGAGAGATCTCAAGGAATAAATGAATAGAATTGTCATCTTCTATTAGATGGGTAATGGTCTTCAACCTTTTAGTCTTGGGAGTAGGGGAAGCTTGCAGTATTTGAGCAATGACTTCTTTGGGAGGACCTTTACTTGCTTCCCTTTGTGATTTATTCGTCAAAGTAGTTTAGAGCCATGAGAGGGTTTCTAATACTCCGGTTGAATATTTTCATATATTGTGATATAAACAGGGTCCTTTTAATTGGGTGTGTTGAGCTTACACTTTGAGGAGAAAAGGGAAATAAGGGCTTTTCTTTACCAACACTTGAGCTTGGATGTTGGACGCCTTGATCCTATTTCTTCCCTTTCTTGTCTTGAGTTTCTTCAAGTGTCCCTTGGTCATCTAATTTTTGGGTCTCTCAACCTATAGTGGTGTCTATGTTAGGAAAAGGGCATGTTCCACAAGTGGGCTTCAGTTCTGAATTTTCCTCAGGTGGTTGTCCATCACCTCCCCCAGTAGGACTTGATGATGTTGTTCTTTGCACACTTCAAATGAAAATTTTGGGCACCTTGATCCTATTAGTTCCCTCTCTTATCCTCATTTTCTTCAAGTGTCCCTTGGTCATCTAATTTTTGGGTCTCGCCACCTGCAATGGTTGTTAGAATTCAAAGAATTCATAAGCCAAGATCATCTACATGAAAAATAACCTGTTACAAAAGCAAAGCTTGGAGACAAAAAAGTTTTGAAAGACCAATAGTAGATATCCCCCCATAATAGTGATCAGGGAGAGGCATGACAGGTACACTAAAATTGACTGCCAAGAAACACTACATGATGGAGAACGTACAAGCACAATTAAAGGATGGTGTCATGGAAGGAACACTTTCTTGACACACATACTGAGGCTAATGTCATGGAAGGAACACTCACTTGACAAAGATAGATATCAAACAAGGAAAACATCACCCCCCCCCCCATGACACTTTATAATATAGTGTGAGTGCAATCAAGCACAAAATGTTCAGGATCAAAAGCATGCATTAGATGACACTTTATTTTCGTGCATTTTTAAACAAGAAAAGCTACATAAATAGATGACTACAATATCCAAGAATGACAAAAAGATGAAGAAAGATGAATAACAACTAAAAATAAGTCATCCCATACACAGAAAATGATCCCGGGATCCAAGATATCTACTAGATTGCAAAAGTGCAAAAATATGAATAAAAAATACTTGGAGCAGAATTTGGGTGTGACACCCATACAAGAATAAAGAGAACAAAACTAGCTTTTTGACGCAATGTAGAAGTCAAAAAATGGGGTTCGAATGAGCAAGATATGGCTCCCATAGTGCAAATAGGAACCCTAACTTTGACTAAAAAAAATCTAAAAGATGGAAGAATTAGAAAATATAACCTCCAAGAAAATGTCCCTCTCAAAAAAAGCTTTCCGACGATATAAGGAAGTCAAAAATCAGCCTTTGTTTTCTCTAGATAGAGCGAAAAAACCACAGGTTGCTCATTGTGGAAAAAAAAGCAAGTTGTATGATAGTTTTGTGGCCGTCAAATTTAACCACACTCTCTAACATGCGACCGCTAACATCACTTCCTACACATGCAAGCATCCTTTCCAAAAGGTACGCACCTTTTTAAAGATTTAAAAAAACTTTACAAAAGCTTTTTTGAAACTTTATAAAAAGCTTTTTTTTCAAAAAAAAATTATAAAAAATTAAAATGTCATTTTTTTTAATATTTTGAATTTTTTTCACCTTCACCTCGATTTTTGTGCCCAAAAATGGGCGTGCAAAAAAAATTGCCTTTGAATGCAACTCTGGCCAAAATGGTCGTGCCTTATATGGAAATAGGGGTTTTGGAGCATGTTGAGCACAGCCATGAGGTCCGTTTGTGCTCAAAGTGCTCCGAACAAAAAAAGCCCTCCAGATCCACACACAAAAAAATGTAGAAAAACCTTGAAACCCTCAGAGCTCCAAAAACTTCAAAAACTCAAGAATGGGAAGCAGTTGCAAGGCTCTGATACCATGTTAGAATTCAAAGAATTAATAAGCCATGATCATCGGCATGCAAAATAACCTGTTACAAAAGCAAAGCTTGGAAACAAAAAGGTTTTGAAAGACAAAATATTCATTCAAAGAGGGAATACAAAATACAAAGAGATCAAACCTTCTGAAGGTGATCGAAACCCTAAAGGGACAAAATCTAGGTTACATAATAATAATTAATAAAAGAATTAATTATTATATGCCTAAAGTTTAGCTTAAGTGAAATAGAGATAATAAGTGACTTAATAATTAAATAAATATGATTTAATTAATAAGTGGAATCACTTTATTACTCTAACACCCCCCTTTAAGATAAACTTAGGGAGAAGCTAAAAACCTAGAAACAACTACTGAAAGCAAGAAAATGGGTCCCTACAGCAAGGCCTAATCAGGTACCCAAGTATAAAAAATATTTGTAAAGAGGGGAAAAGGAGAAAACCCAGTGGGAAAAAACCCTCTCCAAAAAGAGATAAATCCTAGTGAAGGACTGAAGAAGCCTCCAAACTAGAGAATGTCCCAGAAAATAGATATAGAGAAACAACATGTAGAACACCTCCGAAGCATGAAGCTGCAAACATTGTCAAATAATAACTGCTAGAACCTCCACTGTAATAGAACATGATCAGGTAGAGAATACTGTAAACAAATCCTGAAGAGATGATCAATCAAAGGTGGAAGAATGCCTCCAAAATAGGAATGAAATAAGAGTGTCCATATGGTAGATGATCCATCTCATTGAAATGTATAGGTACTCAGCCACTACATCTTCCTAGTACATAGGAACAAATACTAAAAACATAGATCACCCATCGAACCAAGAAAGCATTAGAACCAACAGGAGATATCTCCCAAATACTGATCAGGAAGAGGAATGATAGGTACACTGAAATTGACTGTCGAGAAACACTACATGATGGAGAACGTACAAGCACAAATAAAGGATGGTGTTGTGGAAGGAACACTTACTTGACACACATACTGAGGCTAATGTCATGGAAGGAACACTCACTTGACAAAGCTAGATCTCAAACAAGGAAAACATCAAACCCCCCATGACACTTTATAATATAGTATGAGTACAATCAAGCACAAAATGTTCAGGATCCCAAGCATGCATTAGATGACACTTTATTTTAGTGTATTCACAAACAAGAAAAGCTACAGAAATAGATGACTACAATATCCAGGAATGACAGAAAGCTGAAAAAACATGAATAACATCTAAAAAGAAGTCATCCCATGCAGAGAAAATGATCCAAGGATCTAAGATATCTACCAGATTGCAAAGATGCAAAAACATGAATAAAAAATACTTGGATTAGAATCTGGGTGTTAGACCCATACAAGAATAAAGAGAATGAAACCATCTTTTTGATGTCATGTGGAAGTTGAAAAATGGAGTTCAAATGAGAAAGATATGGCTCCTGGAGTGAAAATAGGAACCTTGACTTTGACTGGAAAAAAACCTACAAGATGGAAAAATAAAAAAATCTAACCTCTAAAAAAATGTCCCTCTTGAAAAGAGCTTTCTGACGATATAAGGAAGTCAAAAATCGGCCTCTGTTTTCTCCAGAAAGAGCGAAAAATCACAAGTTGCTCGTTATGGAAAAAAAAGCAAGTTGTATGACGATTTTGTGGCTGTAAAATTTAACCACACTCTCTAACCTGCGGCCGCTAACATTACTACCTGCACATGCAGGCATCCTTTCCAAAAGGTACATACATTTTTAAAGATTAAAAAAAACTTTACAAAAGCTTTTTTGAAACTTTATAAAAAAAAGATTTTAAAAAAAAATTTATAAAAAATTAAAATGTCATTTTTTTTCTTTTTTATATTTTGAATTTTTTTTGCCTTCACCTCAATTTCTATGCCCAAAAAAAGGGCATGTGCAAAACAATTTTGCCTCTGAATTCAACTTTGGCCAAAATGGTCGTGCCTTATATGGGAATAGGGGTTTTGGGACATTTTGAGCACAACCATGAGGTCTGTTTGTGCTCAAAGTGCTCCAAACAAAAAAAAACCCCTCTAGATCCACACAAAAAAATGTAGAAAAACCTTGAAACCCTTGGAGCTCCAAAAATTTCCAAAACTCAAGAATGGGCAGCAACAGAAAGACTCTAATACCATGTTAGAATTCAAAAAATTAATAAGCCAATATCATCTGCATGCAAAATAACCTGTTACAAAAGCAAAGCTTGGAGACAAAAAATTTTTAAAAGACAAAATATTCATTCAGAGAGGGAATACAAAATACAAAGAGATCAAACCTTATGAAGGTGATCTAAATCCTAAAAGGGAAACCCTAAAGGGTAAAAATCTAGGTTGCATAATAATAATTAATAAAAAAATTAATTTTTATATTCCTAAAGTTTAGCTTAAGTGAAATAAGTGGAATCACTTTATTACTCTAATAGTGGTGTCTATGTTAGGTAAAGGGCATATTCCACAAGTGGGATTTAGTGTTGAATTTTTCTCAAGTGGTTTTCCACCGCCTCCCCTAGTATGACCTAATGATTTTGTTCTTTGCACACTTGGAATGATGATGTTCTGAGTGGGCGGAGATGTTGTGTTCTATCTTGGTGGCGTTTGACTGTTGAAACTTGTAATTTTTGCTTTCTCCTCTTTCCTTTGTCAACCACCTTCCAGTCCTCTTGAGAATAGGGGCTATTATTAGGTTCAAATTGTCTTCTTCGGGACCATCCCAATCAGTTATGTCTAATGGTTCACTTTGTACTTGTGTGAAGTAGAGGGGATCTACAAAATCTGTGTCATCTTCTATGATGTCAAGAATGTCAAAAGGGTGATGAAAGTCTTGAATTTGTTCTATGGTTAGTCTTAACCATGACCTTTTCCTTATTTCAAACTCATCCATACAATCCACCCAAAAATCCTCTAGAATAGGAATGTGATGATATGTTGGTCCCAAATGCAAATTATCCTTAACAAAACCTCTTCAGTCAAATTGTCCTCTTATCACATCGTATGTTTCCATTGTATACTTCACTTCTTCATTGATGATATTTATGTAATTTGATGATGATTGACAAGAATATGCCCCTAGGTGAATACGAAAATAGATCTCAACTTTGTGTATTTTTGCACACCTTTTGTTAAATTTACATATTTGCCTGCATAATTCTACCAATATGATTTTTTTGTTGGTGTACTAGGGGAGTTTCCATGAGAAATCATCAAATGCACCTATTATGATGTTGGAAAAGGTAGGGAGCTGTAGGAAGTTGTTGTCGTAAGTTAAATTAGGGTTGCAGCTTCAAGGGAGATCCTCTTTTCTAGACACCCTTATAGTTCCCTCATCAATTTTATGGTGAATACATCATTTACCCTCTAGAAATTTTTATATCTATTCTGCAACTATAGACTGGGATAGAAATCATAGATTCGAATGTTTTCATAAATTTTTTGGATATGACTTTGTCCTGGCCAAAATTGAGTGCATGCTAGTGCATGACCAAATACAAGGACACAGAAAAACTGATTCAGAGGAAATGCAGTAATTAAATGGTGTATTCGGTCACTTATTATTCTTGCCCTGTCTATGTATCCTAAACCAACATAGATCATCTGGACAAGTAAAAACATCCATTCATCTAAGTTGATTGCGTCTTCATCACCTTTGAGCTTATGGAGGAGTATTATGATGTTTTCAATTTTACCTTTAATCGAAGTGTTGAGAATATTTTTGGGTAAATTGGCAATTTCATTCCTTAAGTCATCTTTTTAAGGCTAAATTCACTTTGGGAAGAAGTGAAATCCAAATGCTCATACACTTCCCTATCCAACAATAGGAAGAAATTTTGGATAGTACCTATGTCAAGAGTGATTAAACTCTCTCATCGTGGGTCTTGTTTTCTCTTTTTTTTTTATTGAACATGTTCATGCATTCCATTATCAAGTCCACGCACTGAATGCCAATTATAAAGTTTGCGGCTTCAAGAAAACTACTCTTGGCCAATCTTTGAATGATGGGGTGTCTATTTGGTTGCTTGATCCTTTCCCAAAAACCTTTCAAATCAACATTTCCCAATTTTGTGTCCCCAATTTCAACCAGAGAACACTCTAAACCATTCAAATTATCATACCCAAGATATTTGAATCTCATGGTTTATGAAAACTTTGTATATAGATTTACAACTTCAAAATTTTATCTTCCTTTCAAAGAAATAGCTTGAAAGATACTTTCAGAACTCACTGGTTTAGAGCGGTGTGAGATGAGGAATGAATTTGATGCCCTAGATCATTCCCTTGTCTTTGCTTTGGTTCTCAGGTAAAAAATCAACAATAGTTCTCAAATCATTTTGATCCTTACTTCAAGTGCCACATGCTTGAATAGTCAATGCATGTCATTTAAGTAATTAAATTCTTAAACGGTACTTTTTTGCCACTTGAGAACATGTGAGAATTTTTAAATTTTAAGTGAAAGTTTCTTTATGCCATTGGGCCTGGTACCTAGAGATAGAACACTTAAGAAACACCATAATCTCCTACTTCTAAAATTAAAGGCTTTTACAAGGTTCTCCTTTTATTGGTAGCTCCCGACAAGAGTTCAATACCTTAGCTCTGTTCCTCTTTGCTTCCTTTAAAAGTGGGAAGGAACTTCATCTTGGTAAATGATAGTTATCTCTCTTCAATTCTCCATTAGTTTGAATTTTTCCATCGAATTACAAAAACACTCAAGGAACCACTTGTGAACTCCTAACTTGACTTGTAGACACTTGAACAAGAAACTAAACACAATCTCTATAAAGAGTTAGACCAGAATAATTACACAAACAGATCATTGGGACTCACAACACAATAAAGACAGTTAAATGGCATGACTTGGTAGTATCATGGAGAAAGACAAAGTTCTTGTTGGGCCATCAAATTGAGATAGTTATTCCAAATTTTGACCTAAATTCTAACAACACAAGAGAAAGATTTGCAGGAAAGTTTTCAAAGACCCAAAAATTGATAAGGATAAGGAAATGGACTTCAAAATCTCTGGTTTCATCATAAAAAGGAATGAGTTTCTAGACTTAGTAAAACACTCTAAAACAAAACAAGGACCACAAATACAATGACACACACTAACAAAGTAAGGGACACAAAAAACTAAACTACTATGGTACAATTGCAAGGTTTGCCTGCTTTACAACCAGTTCAAATCTGATACAACTTTAGATGCTATTAATTATAAGATAAGGGTAGGATCATTCTATCACATAGGATAATCTAAAGGTGTTGCTTCCACATACTTGATGAATTTTGAAAGGTCCTCTCCACAATGATTCAAATTTTCCATGTGTGCCTCATGGCTCTCTTCTCTTGTCCCATAGCAATACTAAGTCTCCTTCCATGAAATTTTGAGGTCTATCCTTCTTATCAAAAAAAATTTAACCTTTCCTTGACGCAAGGAGATCTGATCTACCATTTCTTCCCTTTTACTGGCCGCTACTAGTATGATTAATGGTGGCTGAAGAAGAATGGCTTTGGTTGTTAACAATATTATGGCATGAGAATGCAAGATGTAGAAATTAAACTGCTTTAATGCATTAACAACAATAAAGACATGTTTTTCTATCTGTGAATAATTTAGTTCATGTTTCTTGAGTGAAGTACTCATTAAGGCTATTGGGGCTTGGATTTTGTCTTCATTTTCTTGCAGTGAGATAGCACACATTGTATGTTCAAATGCATAACAATAGATGATAAAATCCTTGTTAAAATTTGGGTGGGTCAAAACTGGTCCTTGAGCTATAGCTTCTTTTATGTCATTAAAATCTTGTTTCCCATAATCGTTCCATCTAAAACCTTGATTTCCTTTCATCATATCTACAATATGTTTTTTAATCTCAAAAAAGTTAGGAACAAACCTCCTTAAGAAGCTCACTTGTTAGAAAAAGGATTTGACTCCAGTTCTACTTGAAGGGAGGCTCATTTTTTGAATGGCTTTAACTTGCCCAGGATCAATTTTGATCCCCTCTTTTGAGACTATGTACTCCAAGAGCTTTCCTTCTATCATGCATTAAAAAAAACTTCTTAGGATTAAGTGAAATACCAACTTCTCTACATCTTTGAAGAATCACTTCCAAATGTGCATGTAATTTCTCCTTCTCCTAGAGAACATAGGTAAGTCATCAAGGTAGATCACAATAATCTTATTCTTCAAGTATCTGAAAAATAAATTCATAACTCTTTGAAAGGTGGATCATGCATTAATTAGCTCAAATGTCATTCTATTGTAAGCGAAGGTACCCCATACTATAGTGAAAGTTGTTTTATGTTGGTCTTTCTCATCAACCTCGATATAATTATAACTAGAGAAACTATCCATCATTGACATCTTTTAAAAACCAACTATAGTTTGGAGAATGTGATACATATTGGGGAGGGCATAGTTATCTTTTAAACAAGATTGATTCAAGTTTATGAAGTCTACACAAATCCTTATTTCTCAATGTTTCTTGCGGACAAGTACAATATTGGCTACCCAAGTAGAATGATCGATAGGGTATATAATTCTTGCTTCGATCATTTTATCAACCTCCCTAAAGATTGCATCAGAGGTTTTGGGGTTATAATTGCATTGCTTCTGGCATAAAGGTGTTGTGTTAGGTTTTAAATGAATGTGTTTGAATTTCCCTCCTGTACAATTCTCTAAATCATCATAACACCAAGAAAAAACACCATTATATTTAATCAGGATCTCAATCAACTTAGCCTTTTCTTCAAGCGTGCAACATTTTCCCACATATACTAGTTTAGGGTCATTGGGCTCTCCAATATTTACACTCTCATATTCACCTTAGGTATTTCTTCCTTCAACCCTCTTTGTTTAATATATTCATAATATCTATTGAACAATCGATTTAGAGAAACCATGCCCTTTATAATCTTGTTACCTTTGAGCTATTATATTTCTTCTGGCAGGTCCTTTTTATGTGGAGAGAATTCCTTACAATAGTTTTCACTTGCTTCAAAATAAAATTCCAGAAACTAAATGCCTTGACATTTTATAAGAACGCCTTGAGTTGAATGTCATCTTCAAAAACTTTCCATGATTGGACATTGTCATTAACATTATCCTATGCATAAATTCAATCCTTAATGAGTTCTCTTTAAAATCTGGGTGAGGCATCAATAAAGAGGCAAATAGCATTAATGAATCGACCCTCGTATTTTGCTCTCCAGGCATTACTTCAAAGGAAAATGCATCAAAATTTTCAATTTTATCCCACACTTTATTACAATAATGCTTTAACTTGTCATTCTTGACTGCAAAGGTGCCTCTTGTTTCACTATCAGTTATGCATCACCTTTGGTTATTAGAAACTTTATTCCTCTTTCCTTTGCTACAACTATCCTTAAAAGCAATGTCTTATACTCTACAATATTGTTATTGATTTTATTCTCCAACTTAAAGGACAAGGGAGTAGTTTCCCCACTCGATCGAATCAACACCATGCTTTCTATAGATCCCGAGGAAGAGAAAATTCCATCAAATTTAATGATCCATAATTGAGATGATATTTCTGGCTCAAGGACTTCTTCCAATATATGATCCGTAAATAACAATAATTCCTAAATTCCATCTCTTCATATAGGATTTGTGATATGGGGTCAGCTGACTTTAGAATGGTGAACTTGGATTTATCTTCTAGTTGCACTTAATTTCTTATTTCTGAAATGTATGAAGGGCATGCAACCAATACATCTGTATTTCACCACCTAGGTCCTTGCAGAAAATCCTACTCAAAAGCATCCCACTAGCGGGAATATCTGCAACTAAGATGGTTAGTTTTAATCTTTTGGATGGGTTGAGTTTTGTGAGGTTTTCACACCATCACCCCATTACAAATGGGGACCCCCTCTTTTGGCTTGTAGTCGCTAGGTTAGTTAGGTTTTTGCATTAAATTTGGCAATTCAGAACTTTAAGAGACCAAGGGGTGGTATAGAAATAAAGTGGCCAAGTTATGATCTTAAGTGGGGAAAGTTAAAATTGAAGTCCTTTTGGATCAAGTTATAGTGGGTTGAACATAAAATCCTAAGTGTATTTAAATTTTGGCGAGTCAATTAGTCCAAAATTTCATATAAATGCATATTCCATGCATAAGGGCCTTAAAACCTTTATAGAAATTAATTTTCCATACTTGAAATTGCCAAAATCCTAAGGAAAATTAAATTTTCTTTATAAAAAAACACAAAATTTAGACATATAATGATTTTCCCCACTTATTTTGATCAAAATACAAATTTATAATGATTTTACCCACTTATTTTGATCAAAATCCAAACTTATAATGATTTTTGCCACTTATTTTGATCAAATCTAGAGTTATAATAAAATTCCCTAGTTTAGTTGACATTTTCCTAAAAAAATTCTAAGTGTTGAGGGCAAAATCAAGACATACTATGAATTTCCACCACTATGAATAGTTTTTTATTAAAAAAAAATTCTAAGTCTAAAATTTCTCAGAAAGGGGTCATTTCTCACCCAAGAATGAGTTTGGAATTGAAAAAAAAATTTAAGTATGGAAGTTGTCTAGGCAGGGGTCATTTGCCCCCAAGAGTGAGTTTGAAATTAAAAAATTTCTAAGTCTAGAAGTTATCTAAACAGAGGTCGTTTTTCCCCCAAGAGTGAGTTTGGATTTTAAAAAAATTATAAGTTAGGAAGTTGTCCAAAGAGGGGTCATTTTTCCTCCAACTGAGTTTGGAAAGCAAGAAATTTTATAAGTATGAAGATTGTCGAGACCAAGGTCATTTTTCTCACCAAAAGTGGATTTTGACCTTAAAAACTTTTTAAGTATGGAACTAATCCACACCAGGGTCATTTTTCCCTTGAGGGTATTAATGAAAGATACAAAAAAGTTTTAAATGTTGGAAATAACCAAGCATATGTTGTTTTTTCCCTTTGAGTAATTTTGAATGTGAGAATTTTTCTAAGTATAAGGATTGTCCATACAAGGGTTGAATTTCCCCTTTGAAAGCATGGGATGAACGAATTGTTTTTTAAGCATGGAAAATGCTTGTCGTCACCCTAGTCGATTATCCCTTCCACATTGGAAAGATGGAGTTAGTGAATGGATTCAAGTGGCGTGTTGGGATTAGTATTTGTACACTTAGCCAAATTTTGAAGAATCCTTATATGGATCAATTTTCCCCATAAAAGAATTATTTTATTAATTAATTAATATATGTGGAAAATTAATAAAGTGAAGTTTGGAAGCTTCTAGATGGCCAAAACTTGTATCCCACATTACTTGTGAGAAGGAAACAAGAGGCTAAATTGCCTTTAAAAGGGCCTATCAGCTGTAGTAAAGCCATGGAAATCTATGAGACAAGAGGCAAAGGTAGTCAAAATATGAAGAAAGAGGCTAAGTAGAGAATCAATCCAGCCTTGGGTTATTGGAGTCTAAGTGAGGAGGGAAGTGGATGAAATTGAATGGAGTCTCCCCATTTGGCGATGGCAACCTCTCATGGGTACTAATAGTTGAATGGAGGCCTACAATTGCTGCAAGTCTGAGGTAAACCATGCAAGTGATAGTAAACAGAGATTAAAATCTGAAGATGATCTCCATGGAAGCAATTTTGTGCCAAACTTGAGATATTCATCCTAGCTTCTAAACGGATCCAGCTGTGATTGCAGACTTGTGGAAGGTATTTTCGAAGACATTGAAGGCCATTGGAGGATCAAAACAATTAAGTTGCAGACCAAATCTGTAGAGTATATGAGGCTAGATGATTTTCCTTTCAAAATAATGGAAATTCATTAGTTCTTGAAGCTAACATATTATTGTCCCATGGTCGATTCCCCACCATTTGGGGTCATTTTTCAGCCATTAAAGGGCTGACATGAAGGTGTGTTGTAGGTCTAAGTTTGAAAATTCTCAGACTGGGATGACTTTTGGAAAATTCATAGGAAATTATGTTGTCAGTGAATCTTCCAAAACATGCTTGTTGAGTCTTCCTTGACTTGATACCAACCATTTGCAACCATTTTTAGTCATTGGGAGGACAAGGTGAGTGAGTAATGAGTGAAATTCTGAGGACAACTTTTAAAATTACCTTTTTTCTTGTTAAAATTTGAGTTTGTAAGCTGATCCTAACTATAATGTGAATATTTTGGCATCATGCTAAGAATCATTTGAATCCATTCTAAGTTCTGAAACTCAAGTGTCTTCATACAAAATCTGAAAATTTTTCCAAGCAGGGGCGATTTTTTTAGAAAATTCTTGAGGACAACTTTTAAAATTATCTTTTTTCTTGGGAAAATTTGGGTTTGTATTTTGATTGTAACTTGATCCTAACTATAATGCATACCTTTTGGAATCATCCCAAGAATCATTTGAAGTCATTCTAAGGTTTCAAACTCAAGTGTCTTCAGACTAAATCTAAACTTTTCTTCAGACGGGTGATTTTTTTACAAAATTCATATAAAATCACTAAGCCCCCAATTCATCCCAAACTTTTTGGCAAATTGATCGCCACACAAAAACCTACCATTTCCAATTGAAATCAGTCATTTGGGGTTAGAGGTAAGGCTACTACATGCGAAAGTCTGAGGACTGTCACAAAAATTGATATTTTTTTACTTGAAACTGGGTTTGTTTTATGATAGCAGTCTGATTAGAAGATTGTTTCAGGATTTATGGTGGCACCTTGAGGCTCATTTCAAGCCATTTTAAAGTTTGGAAACCTTGAGTTGTAGACCCATGTCTATAGATATATAGAATAGGGGTGATTTTGTTTGAAAATTCCAATGAAATTCTCAGCTCTTACAACTCGCAAATTTGACATTATTGGGTATTTACAAGGTCATTAGGCATTAAAAACACTAAGTTTGATACTTGAATTCATAGAGGTACAATTGCATGTATGTCTTTAGACATCATGGAGTTGTCTTTGGAAGTAAACATGATTTTAATGCATGATTCTATCATTCCTAATTCACAAGTGGATCCATGGACAAAAGGTTTGGAAATCGGAAATCAGAAATCAGATTTTACTGAATTTTTAATTTTCTCATTTTTGGCTAAGTATTGATCGACCTTTTGTGTCTTAGGATTATCATTTTCATGTTCATGTTGATCATTTATTTCATTGGATTAGTTCGTTAAGGAAAAGTATGGAATTCATCATCTAATCCATGGATTAATTCAAGGACTTTCAGGTCTAAAATTCAATATTTTTCTTAAGTCCTTAAATCTTCACTAACTTTGAGCTTTGTACCAAGAATCATGTCTAGACCAAAGGTAGGGACAGTCACAACGAAGTGAACAAAGGAAGGTGGAAGACAAGTTCAATCTCAAAGGAAAGGATGGCAGTGAAGGAAAACTAGTCTAAAGCAATCAAGTTCAAAGGAAGACAACACATCAAGAGGACACACTTCAAAGCTGGAATAAAGGAAAGAAAAGTCAAGGATCGAGCTGAAGGAATTATCTCAAGATCAAACCTTCATTAAGAAAGGACATGGGACAAGTCCATGTTTAAAGGAGTGCATGGATAAGTTCCAGGATTCAATTCAAAGACATATATTTGTCCCTATACAAGTCAATTTTCCATTTGATTCAATGCTTGAAGAATAAGGTTTATCTTGTAGGGAGATCAACGTGTCCCTATTCACATCAATTTTTGACAAGGATAAACAAGATTCAATTCAATGACAAGTTGTTAGGGACTCCAATTTGTTCCTATGAACAATCAACGCTAGAGGAACACTTCACTAGGAAGTGATGATCAAATTGTGCAAGGAAGAACAGTCTACAAATGAGAAAGATAATCATCATCAAGGGTTAAAGGAGGTTCAAGGATATAAAGACTTACAAGTCCATATGGGGAAACCCATCACTTAAAGAAAAGAGAAAATTCAAGGACAAGTTCAATGAAATAATTTCCTAAAGAAAGGAGGATGAAGAATTGAAACAAGGATCAAATGTGAGCATGTTGAGGTGGTGTCCAGTCATCATTCAACCAATTAGAGAGCCCAAAGTTGAAATCTCCAAGATCATCCAATCAGGATCAATCACAATTGGATATGTGGAACATATTGTTTTCTCACTAGATCATCCTCAAGGGGATATGGAATGTAATTTTCTCATAGGCTCATTTTGTTGTGCTTAATTCCTATTGACTATTTTTTACTTCCATAATTAGGGTTTGCAATGGTTTATCTGCATCATTGATTTCAAATCAATCATGGATATTCATTTTAATTGGGGATCCTATATAAACCTCACCCCTCTCATTTGTAAAGAATGACTTGTTGGATAATTGTTGCTAATCTAATGCCAATTTTCTCTACTTTTTATTATTGTGTCTTTCTTGGTGAATTTATTTGATCAATTTTGCATTATTGCATGGTGATCCATATTTCATCACTTAGCTTAAGATTTTATTTCATTTTTTTTTATTAGAATTTTCTTTAAGTAGCTTATTTGGATGAAATCAATTTTGGATGTTTACTTGTTTGACTCGAACAAAACTAGGCCACTAGCCTCTTTCTAATGGTAAGAGTGCCATGCGTGGTAATCTAGTGATTTCTCTTAACTTCAATTGATATTAAATCTTTAGTTTGCATTCATTAATAGGATTGAAGAGGATATATTGATATTAAAATCATTCAAGTATACTTTAGAAGCTTGCACAAGGTGGGTGGAGGACGCTGATAAAACCACATATAGTAGAGTCCAAGTCATTCACACTTCCTTGCATTCATAGTCAACAGTATAAGTAGGAGTGTTAAGAGTTAGAAGTTTAAGTTTAAGTTTAAGTTGAGAGTTGAAAAGTTTGAGAATCAAAAACTACATTTCCATTGCATATTGTAAAGCCAAATCATTCGAACTAAGTTAACAAACCCAAGTGAACAACGTAAGTTCCCTTAGTGATTACCAACAAATCACATTATTTCACTGAGCAAGTGTCCACAATAGAAGGAACCTTGAAGTCATTTCATGATCTTACTTTGCAAGCTTAGCATGAGAGATGATCTTATATCAAGAGAGGATTGAATATTTAGTGTTTCATCTCGAAACATTGAGTGTTTGATTATGTATGTTGGAGTGGAATAAAACTCACATCAACAGTGAGAAGCTAATACTACTTGAGCATCTTTGATCTGACCAACGAGAGGGGTTTGTTTGGAATCCATGAAGTAACATCTACCAAACATTTTGGTTAAAGACAAGCTGAGAGATTTTTCTACTGAGACCAGCATGACATTATTTGAGGCACCCGAATCTATTATGCAATTTCTCATTCTATGGAAATTTATGTAGAATGAGACATAGAAAGGGTTTGGTTTCAATTTAGGTGTATTGGAGTCATCAAAAATATCTTGGTTAATAGATTGTGCTTTCCCTAAACTTCATAAAATTTGACTCCAACACCCTTAAATCCAACTTTTAATCGATAGCTAGAGCGAACAAGTAATAGTTCCTCTCTAAATTTTATTTTGAAGGTACAACTCTCTTCTTCTGATAAATTTTTTTTGAATTTCAACTACTTGATAAACAGGGTATGCTTTTTACCTAAAAGAAGAAAAGGCTACTTAAAATCACTCATCACTATAAATTAATTGTGAAATAGTCAAACAACTGCTACTAAAAGATACTCAAAAAATAGAAATTTTTCTCGAGAATAGGAATTTTCAGTTAGAGATGTAAATATATTCTAGATTTTAGATTATGATTTGAAAGCTCTCAATAATTAGCACATAAATTAAATCTTAGAAAATAAATATACCACAAAGAGTAACAGACTTATCACCAGGAATCAAAGTTCCATAACAATAATATCCATTCATTCACAAAGATCTATTTATGACTACATAGCAAAAGTTTTCATTGAAAATTTGAAATGAACAACCAACACAAAAATTGAATCTCACTCGATTGTCAAAGAAAAAGGGGAATTTCTAGAAAAGAGCCAATCTTGGTACTATCATTTTTCTATCTATTTAAAGTATTTTCCCCTTGACAGACCCCCTTTCAATTACATGGAATTGAATCTGTAAAGAATGCATAATTAGAGTAAAATTGTCATCAAAATTTGAAGAACTATTAATATATCAATAAAAGAAAAATAGTTAATCAGGACCTCTACTCAAAAAGCATTAGGGGGGCTCTTTAGTTTCCTCAATTGGTGGTTGATGAGCCTTTTGTTGTTCCTTGTACGCATGTAGAGAATTGATAATGGCTATGATTCTATCATGATCTAGAATAATGACATTGGTATTAAAAATTGTCGAGCATACCATCTTCTCCTTGATCTCCTCTGCTTTGGCAATAATATTTTGTGGTGATTAATGTACCACATCAAGATAGCATTAATCTTGGCCAACTTTTGATATTCTTCTTTGTAGAATATGAGAGGTTCTACAATGGTATCAATATTATGATGATATTCCTTCTTCAAATCATCTGCGGAGAAAATACCAGAATTATCTTTCTTCTGGAGTTCACAACCAATGTATTTAAAATATTGCATTATTTGATCCACCGTCATTAATTTTTTATTACAGTAACAGCATGTTTTAAAGGGGCCCTGAAACCCTTTATCATAGCAAAACAAAGATAAGCATTAAGATCCTAAAAAAGAAGTTATCTATCAAAAAAATAGACAGAAGACCAATGAGGGCTAACACCCCAAATTTACAATACAGATTTTAACCAAAAAAAAAGAAGCAGAAGACAAAAAGAAACTTCCATCAAAATGACCAAAAAATATCTTCCAGCACATGACTCAGTCCAACGTTTTGGAGCACTTCTCAGATTAAACCATCTGGTTTTCCATAATCTGGATTTCCATCATCGGATTTTCCATGTTCTGGATGGAATCCTAAAGATTAGTTAAGTCTTTGACTTGAGTCATAGTCTTCTTTCTTGTGCTAGATCTAGTTCTAGATCCTAGGCCAATAGTCTAGACAACTTGTTTCCCATCATCCTCCAGATTTTCTCTATCATTTTAGTTCCCTTCCAGCAGGGTATGCAGAGATTTCAGGTTCTTGATAGAATTTTCCATTCCTGATTTGATGATAGTAGTCAGCTTCCTCAGCATGGTGTTATTTTTATTAGTTTTCTCAATGATAGGGTTGATCCTAATGTCAATCCTTTTGCTAATCTTATCCTCCAACTTGGCAGAATTACCAGTTGCCTTATAAAAAACATCATTAACTTTCTGATACATCACTGCATCATTCCTCATTTTGTCAATTATCTCCTCTAGGAGAGAATGTCTTTCTTCTATCTTTACACTTTGCCTATAGCTCCTTAATATCTTCTCAAACCCATTTATTGATGTTGTAGCCATATATCACTTTGTTTTTGGCCGCCTAGAGATGCGAAATGTTGACAGCTCTTTTAACCTTGAATTCCTAATCCCAGAAGTCTTCTTCCAAACTCCTCTACTTATTTTTATTTTCATTCTCTTCATCATCCCCCATGGGGCTCTCAGGAGGAGTAGAGTGAATATCACAGTCGATATTCTCATTCTGGTCCTCTTTCTCAAGATCGAAAAGTATTTTTTCACTTTGGGTCTTTTCAGACTCTTCCAAATTATCCGTAGTCGTATTCTCCTCTTCCTTTCCCATTTTGTCAGTTTCATTTTCCTCTATTTCTTATGTTTCCATATTAGCCCTATTCTCTAGCATTTCATCATGTAACACCCCACCAGGGAACCCAAGAGAGATTAACCTAGAACATGATACTAATTTTGATGAACACTCTGTGTAGGACAACTGGATTGATTACGCCTGAAGTGCTGACTATTACAGAAGCTCTTAACACTTTGAGTAGGAGGAGGATCCTTCTACTTCTATTGGTTCTGATTGCCCCTAAAGAAGTTAGGTGGCTTCTTGAAGTTTCCAGTGCCCTGTGACTGGTTACCTCTGAACCCTAAACCTGATGCATCACCTATCTAAGCACCATGTCGACCTCCGTGTCTCAAGGCCAAATTAGCCTTTGAAAGAGTGGCCTTGATAACCATTTCCCTTAGGTTCGTAGGCTCAAAGAGCTTAACTTCCCCAACAATGCAGCCATTAATCCCTCTAACAAAATTTTGTATCATAAGGGCCAAATCCTATCCATAACCCGCATACTATTTGAGCTCAAAAAATTAGCACTCATCCTCTTTGACTAGTAGGGTCAACTCCCTCAAGTTGTGGAACTCGTCTGCTCAATTTTGCCTCCACTTATTTGAAAGGAAGAAATCTCATAAGTGCTCGAGGAACAACTCCCAAGTCACTGTATCCATCTTGAGTCCTAATTTGACACCTCCTTTTGTTGGGCTGTTTGAGATCCTAGAGAGGATAGGACCAGTTTCTTACCATCTTGCTTTGCTACCTAACCTATCTCGCGTTCATGATGTTTTCCATATTTTTATTCTTAGATGCTATATTCTAGATATTTTGCATGTTCTTGCCTGGAATTCTTTATAGGTAGACGACGGTCAGCTGGCTTTGGAGCCAATTTGTATTCTTCAGCAGTGGGGTTTGACCCTCATGGGTCGCACCATCGAATAGGTTAGGGTCCAATGGGAGCCAAATGACGAGTCATCAATGACTTGGGAGGATACATGAGATTATGGGATTTATATCTCTATTTGTTCATAGGCTTCTAGGAGTAAGCCTAATCCTAGGGGGTGGATGTGATACCCACCCATAGTTTGCTTTTAGTTTCTGGTGCTGAACTCTTTTAGGCTATTATTTCAGTTGATTTTCCAGATTCTGTTAAGCTACATTTCATTTGAGATTTTATTATATCAGTTTATGGTGATTTTGGATGACGATGTTTATATGTTTATCATGTGATGCACAGATAGATTATGATATTATCATGATGTGATATTATATGTTGATTTTAGAATTATGATGTTACTTACCCCATACTTGCATGTGTATGGTTAGCATATGTGTTGATGTACTTGTTGGTATATTTTATGTGGTGGAGGATGGAGATGTAGTTACTTGCATTGCAAGATCCATACATTTGACTGAACCTATCATTGTTTTCTATATTTATATTAGATGTACATGCTTGTTCTTGTGATGTCAGGTTTGTAGGTACAGGGCATCATCTTCCCTGAATTGGCAGGAGTGAGCATGCCCATATATTCATCTCAATGGTAAAGAGGGGAGTTAACAATCAGACCCGAAAACCTACCCTAAGCCTAATTGTCCTAAGATTAGACAAGTATCAGTTTGTCTACCCTCCCCAAATTTGTCTAGTTGATGTAAATTCGTGGATCTCATCCTTGTGTGTGATTGAGTTTATTTTGGTTGATTTCATTTGAGTGTATTTCTATTTATGTGATTTACTATGTTATTTATTAAATTGATTATTGTTGAAATTAAATATCAAATATAGGGTATTTAATTAATTAGAATTAATTAAATACCTATGTTTAATTGAGAGAATTAATTAAAGTTCAAATATTTGAATATTTAGATTTGATTAAATATTTAATTTGAAATTAGAGTTATTTTAGCTTTTATGCTTTATTAAATAATTAAATATTTAATTGCATGGATAAAATTATGCTTTAAATATTTAATTTATTTAATATAATATTTAATTAATTACTTGTGCATTGTAATTATTGAAATTAGAGTTTGAATTCAAAATGCAAATTGCTTTTAAGAGTCAAAGTTGAGTTGCACAATTAAAAGATATTTTTAATTAATAATTAGGATTTTCTTTCAATTTTGGAAGTTGAGTGGAGTGTCTATTTTGGGATTGCATGAAAGGTGGAAGTTGAATCTCTTTAGGAGAGTTCTCTTGTCATTTGGGGATAACAAGTTTTTGGGAGAACAAGAAGGCATTTTTGCGAGAAGTTTTGTGTTTGAGCATTTTGGTGTTCTTGGTATTCTGTGATATTGTTGTTGTGAGAAGCTTGAAAGAATTTTGGAGATCCTTGCTCTCAATTCTTTGTGGTTTTGGATCTGATGTCAGATTCAAGTTTGGAGGGCTTCAGGATTCTTCATCTTTCAAAGGGCTTCGTAATCAAATTTGTGGTGGAATTTAAGGTAGAGTTTGAAAACCCTTTGTTAATTTCAATTCTTGTTAAAAAACAAGTTTATTTGTGCTTCATAAATCTCATTTGCATGTATTATGGTTAATTGATATTTTTTTGAATTGGGTATTTAGAAAACCCTTAGATCTATTATTTTTAGCAAAAATCATTATTTGGCATAGTAGGGTTATGATGTTAAAATTTTGTAGAAAAATACACTAAGGAAGGCCTCTAAATTAGAAAAATCAATCAAGGCTATAGTAGAAACTATAGTATAAAAAAATAATTGTCTTTGGAAAATCCTTCTCTTGGAAAATTAAATAAAATAAAATAAAAACATCTCTCTGAAAAAATACAAAGAAGGAAAAAAAATATTACAACAATGGAAAAGAAATCATTCCCAGAAAAAAAACAAAAAAAAAAAAGAGAATGAAAAAAAACAAAGGGAAAAAGTTATTAGTTATTTTCCGTTTTCTGAGAAATTCATTAA
>MU224404.1:1064732-1076341 GCA_018584345.1 Thuja plicata | reverse complement strand
CCCCACCATTCCCCCCACCCATGGCATGTCCCACCGTGCAGCACACATGCCGGCAGGGGCAGCCGTGCTGCCAACTGGTAGCAAAGCTGCCGTGGGGAGCCATGCGGCAGCATGACACCCACGGCTGCCAAAGTTGTCATGACTGGCACAAAAACCATAGGGCTTAGTTCCCGCGGGTTGGGGAGCGCATGGGGCCCACTCCCCTTCCCAATAAAATTTTTGTTATTTTATTTTATTTAAATTTTTAAAATTTATTAAAATGTTTTTAATTATTACTATTTAGATTTTAATTTAATTGAAATGTTTTTTTATTGTTGTCAATAAAATTGGTTTATTTAAATTAATTTTTAAAGTACTTTAAATTTTATAATTTATTAGTTAGTTAATAACTTTTAAAATTGAGTTTTATTAGTTGATTAATTAATCTAGTAAATATCATATTTATTCTTAATTTAATATTAATATATATGAGGGGTTTGGCTTATTTTTATCAATTTTAGACTATAAGGGATAAATCGTAGAATCAATTATTTGGTTAGTTTAATAAACTAGTGAATCATAGTATTTTTATATCATTATTGCTCTATACTTAAAGATTGTTTAGATCATGGTTAGAGTTAATTGTACAATATGTTACTGTTATTTTTGCATGATGTTCGAATGAGGTTCTTTCCATGAGTGATTATTTTCTTTGCTATGGGTATCTGAGATTTAGGGTTCCCTAGGAAGAATACAGAGGCTCAAGGGGTGAATTTTATTTATGTTTTATGATGTGGTGTATGTGCATTGAATTATTACCCTAAACTGACCATATGAGCCATATTGACTATGTACTATCTGAGAGTGTATATCTTTGTGATCATTTCTGTTATGTATGGGTAACTAGATTGGGTATACTTGTATTTGACCTATGCTAGATCTTTGTAGGATTAGTGAGCCTAGGGTAGGTTACCTAGTTGTTTAGTAGGGGTGGCTTGTAATAAGTGTCGGGGCCCGCAAGTGGCTACTAGGATCACTTATTATAAGTAATCTTAATAAGTGAAAACATAATGTGTAACTAAGAGATCTTAAAATGAATTAATAAGATGAGTTTCCTCACCCATGCTTGAGCGCTAATATAGGCTAAGATGGAGGATGAGATGATGCTTGCCACCTTGATGGGTATGTGTCTGGCATAGTTAGTGACCTTGTCTGTTTGAGGGGTCATTGATACCATGTATAGTCACTTGAGTGTCAGGATCCATTGGGATTACTAGGACAAAACTTAAGGGTTATACGTACATGATGACACCTTCCTATACACAGTCTAGATTTCTTACGTGTGTCGGTTGCCTCTAGATTAGTGAGTCTTACCTTTCAGTATGTGTAGTACACATGG
Source organism: Thuja plicata (assembly GCA_018584345.1). Lineage (NCBI taxonomy): Eukaryota > Viridiplantae > Streptophyta > Pinopsida > Cupressales > Cupressaceae > Thuja > Thuja plicata. The sequence continues at coordinate 1,074,963 of MU224404.1, read as the reverse complement.
AGTTAGAGAGCTATTAGGATTCCTTTTCTTAGTGGTTATTTTCTTCTTTGGTTTTGGATATATGAGTGGGGTCTGTTGTTATCTCCTCAGCACGGTGGGGTGGACTTTTATAGTGCCACATAGATGGGTGGTAGTGATTCTTTACCATTTGAGATTCGACGTCGTTGTTCCATTGCTTGATTATACTTATGTAGTTGAGCTCTTTATGATTTTTCATTGGTGGTTATGTACTTATCATTCATTATATTGTAATCTTGTATTAGTGTATCGCATGTGATACCTAATCTAGATATTATATTATATTATTAGAGTGATTACTACATACCCTATGACATGTGTAGTGGATGTGAGTTTATGTAGGTTTCATGGTTACCCATGAGGATTGTAATTATTATTTGTAAGTTGTATTTGTTCCATCTATTTTATATGGAATCTTTGTTATGTTTATTTAGTTGATTCTTACTTTTACCTAATTCAATGTCATGGAACCCTTGAGTTTTATAATCTATGTTTGTATTTTTTTATGTGAGTAAATGGTAAATTCTTCCGCATTAATGTATGTCTTATTGTGTAAACTTTAAAAAAAAAAAATTGTTGATCAAACTTAGTATCATGTTCTAGGTTAATCTCTCTTGGGTTCTCTATTGGGGCGATACACATCATTCCTCTTATTTTGGTCCTCCTTATCTTCTATCAACTTGTTCTAATTCTTATCAATATATTTTCCACCAGGTTGTCAACTTGTTTAATTATCTCCTCAGAGATGTTATTATCTATTTCTGTAGTCTCCTCGGTAGAAAAATCACCTTCTTCACCCATAGGCTCAATGATATCAGGGTTAGCCTTCTTAGAATCCTCTATGTTATTCTGCTCCCCATCTTTGATATCCTTATCTTTAGAAGAGACCTCCTCCTGGTCATCGTCGATCCTCATACCTTCCACATCATCAAAAAATGAAAAGCATGATGTCAGCTTCCATAGGGCCTTTGTGGCTTTTTTTGTTTATGGCTCTGTTGTCCTTCTTACCAGAAGACAAATCCACATTCTTTCTTTTAGCATTATCAATATGATTAGGGAGAGGCTCATAAATGTGATTTTTTGCATAGTCTACAATGAAAAGGATAAGCCCCTCATGTAGAACAGGGGTTGCCTTAATTCTGTAGTCCACAATGCTCTGGTTGAGCGAAGCTAAGCAGGTAAAATAGGAAAGAAACCCTAACATCATGTCTAAAATGATTGACAAGCACAAAATGGTAATTGTAGACTTTGGACTACCTACCATCCAGCATGAAATATTCCATTATCACTCTGATAATAAAAGCCTAGATGTGTTTGATGTTGGATAGGTTCACATAGTCCATGTTGTCTTTCACCAGCATAGCTTACTCCTCATCAGACTTGGGAAAGGTTTTGTAGGCTTTGTTTCCCACTTTCTTGTCTTTGATGAAATGCATCCCATCCAGAGGGAGCCCTATAATCTCCGCCAGAAGCTCTAAGGTTAGGGTAAAAGATTTACCAAAAATGTTAACTTTACCATTCTCCCACCCAACAAAAAATGCCTTCGTGATCTCCTTGTCATTACCATGCGGGTGTTTAAGGTAATGATGCACTTTTCCCTTCTTAAGTTTTCTCCAGATGTCTTTCTCTTTCACTCATTTACACTCAGCAGGTTCCTCTCTTTTTAAGTCACCACCCATAGCTTTGTCTTCTTCAGTGATGTTGGGGTCGCGAAACTTCACCAACACCATAGCAGCAATTTCTAAATTTCTCAGACAATAACCAGAATGCTTCAAGTAATTGAGATTATGCATTAACTATCTCTTAATGATATATAAAGCATGTGATGATAAAGGTTCATAATTTTTATTACTCTTCCCTTGGCAATTCACTTTTTCTTTACTCCAAATCTGAGTCCCATCATACCTTGAGATCAGAAGTATTAATAAATCCCACCTTGTGATTATTTTTTTCATAATTAATTAATAGATTTATCTCATCACTTATCTTTGCTAAGTGGTGCCACTTTTGAATGACATCACTTATAACTCCCAAGTTAGCCAACCCGTCTGGAACTTGGATAGTCTCACGATAATTGTGGGTTACATGAAAGGAAAATGAATTTTGAAGCCACTTCATTAATTTTATCAATGATTTGCCTGATATTCCAAGACACCTTGTTGTTGCCTTTAATATTATTGATGATGCTGAGGGAATCACCTTCCAGCCAGACTTTTTTGCAATCCAACTCTTCTGGCAGAAACATCACATTAAGAGAAGCCATAGCTTTGGCTTTGTGATTATATTGCACTCCCAGGGGAGCAACAATAGCCCCAATATAGGTTCCCTTCCAATCTCTGATTATTCCTCCTCCTCCAGCAATACTCGGGTTTCCTTTTGATGCCCCATCAAAGTTTACCTTAACCCAATCAGCTAGGGGGGAGGTCCAAATAGCGGTAGATCTCAAATGTTTTGAGTTAGGAACAGGTATGTTGAATTGCTAATTTCTAGTTTCCCCAATCAGCTTGGCAGCATTATTATTACTTGAAGAAGTGAAGTTTTCTTCCAGCGCTCTATAGATTAGGTTGACAACAACTTCTAGACTGGTCTGTTTCTCCCTAAAAATTTAGTTATTTCTTTCTTTCCAGATACGCCAACAGAAGTAGGGAGGAATAAGACCTAGAAGTCAATAGCAATAATGTTCTAGAAAGGATTGCACCATTGTTTACCAAAATCCTACCAGAAGGAATGAAAAAACTAGCACTGATTCCATTTCCTAAAGATAATTTCCCAAATCTTTTAGGAAAAGGAGCAGTGTAACATTATGTGATCACAAGTTTCAGCTTGTTCTATACAAATAGCACATCTATTAGAAAGATAAAAACCCCTTTTAGACAGATTATCAAGGGTAAGAGGTTTATTCTGAATTAAGAGCCAAAAAAAGAAGTTAATTTTAGGAGTGAGATGATTATACCAGACATAAGAGCAGAGAGGTCTCACCTCCCTCACAATTAGGAGATTATAAGAAGAAGCCATAAAGAACTTACCATCAGGACAAGGGTCCCAAACAGTACTATGCTGGGAAGTGTCTTTGATAAACTAGGTTTGCAACTCATGCTGGAGGGAAATGAATCTTTCATCTATGTCACCAAGATTCCTCCATTTATTTTCCTTCCATTAGTCTTTATCCTTGGTCCCAAAAATTTCCTTGCATCTGTCAATCACCTGATTCCACTCTTGATTGAAAGATAAAGACTCCTTTTGGATCCACTTATAATCCCAGAAGTTGATTCTCCTTCCATCTCCCAGCTTCCATCGCTAACCTTTGATGATAAGATCTTTGGCCGAGCTAATTCTATTCTAGATACTATATCCTTTAATACTATTATCATTACTTATGTAATCCTCCAGAGTATTAGAATTAAAGAGGTATTTATTTCTTATAAATCCATCATCGTTAGTTTACTCATGTTGACCACACTCTTTTTTATGCACTCACACTTACAGCCTAGACTGAACATCCACTTATGATGTCGTTCAATGTGTTATTGCAAGATACCATGGGTCACAGTTGTGTCTATACCCATATCAATTACTCATTTAATTTGGTTCATAGTATTCTTATGGGCCATTCCTTCCATCTTTGCTACCCTAATTTCAGACACTTGCATTTATTTCCAACACTAAGAAATTATATGATTTGTTGAACCTATTGATAAAAGGACACCCTTGGACTTTCAGATCTTTGATCCACTCTCTAGTGATCTTCCCAAACTGGCTATCTATCTTTAATTGGGAGATTAATTCCTTGTTCTTATCAGAAATAGGATCAAGAACAATATCAGAAGAGCCAAAAATATGGGCCAACAGAAGTGCCAATAATTACCTTAATATTTTTGAGAGTAACTCTACCATGGTCTTCAAATCATCTTATACATTTTCCTCTTTCCCATTCTTTTCTTGACCCTATCATTGGAAAATTTCCAATTGAACAATTTTTATTCTAAATATAGATCTCTCATATCTACTCTAGTGACATCAAAATCTTTGGGGCTGGCATCACTATGATTTTTTTGAGTGTTTGGATCAGCAATCTCAAAGAATAAATGACCAGAATCATCATCTTTTATCATATGGGAAGTGGTCTTCAGCCTTTTAGTCTTGGGAGTAGGGGAACTTGTAGTATTTGAGAAATGGCTTCTTTGGGAGGACCTTTACTTGTTCCTCTCTATCTTTTATTATTCAAAGCAATTTGGAGCCATGAGGGGTTTCCTAATAATTGAGTTGCAGATTTTAATGCATCAAGTGATATAAACAAGGTGCTTACACTTTGAGGATAAAAGGGAAATAAGGGATTTTCTTTACCAACACTTGAGCTTGGATTTTAGGCACCTTGATTTTGTTTCTTCCCTTTCTTGTTAGTTTCTTCAAGTGTCCCTTTTTTTTGCCCTTGGTCATCTACTTTTTGGGTATCACCATATGCAGTAGTGTCTATGTTAGGAAAAGGGCCTATTCCACAAGTGGGCTTTAGCGGTGAGTTTTTCTTAGGTGGTTTTCCATTACCTCCCTCAGTAGGACCCGATGATGTTTTTGTTTGCGCGCTTGGAATGACAATGTTTTGAGTGGGAAGAGCTATTGAGTTTTGATTTGGTGGTGTTTGATTGTTGGAACCTTTACTTTCTTTTCTTTCTCCTCTTTTCTTTGTCAACCACCTTTCAATCCTCTTGAGAATAGGGGTTTTTTATTACATCTAGATTGTCTTCTTTGGGACCATTCCAATCAATTGTTTCTAATGGTTCACTCTGTACTTTTGTTAAGTATAGGGGATCTAATACATTAGAGCTATCATATGTGATGGTTAATATGTCAAAAGGGAGATGAAAGTTTCAAATTTTCTCTATGATTAATCTTGACTATGACCTTTTCCTTACTTCAAACTCATCCGTACAATATGCCCAAAAACCCTCTAGAATAGGAATGTGATGATATGTTGGTCCCAAATGCAAATTATCCTTAACAAAATCTCTTGGTTCAAATTGTCCTCTTATCACATTGTGTGTTTCCATTGTGTACTTCCCTACTTCCTTGGTGATATTTATGGCATTTAATGATGATTTACAAGTATTCACCCATAGGTGAATAGGAAAAGAGATACTGAATTTGTATCTTTTTGAACACCTTTTGTTAACTTCACATATTTGCCTGCATAATTGTACCATTATGATCTTATTGTTGGCATATTGGGGCGGTTTCTATACGAAATCATCAAATGCACCTATTCACATGTAGGTAAAGTTAGGAAATTGTACAAAGTAGTTGTCATAAGTTTGAATTAGGGTTGCAACTTTAGGGTAGATCATCTATTCTAGGCACCCTTATAGTTACCTCACTAATTTCATGGTGAATACATCATTCAACTTTTGAAAATTTGCATAGCTATTCTGCAATTGTCGACTGGGATATAAATCATAGATTCAAATGTTTTCATGAAAATCATGGATATGACCCAGTCCTAGCCAAAATTGTGTGCACGCTAGAGCATACACCAAATACGAGGACATATAGAGAAATTGATTCAAAGGAAATGTCATAATTAATTATTGTATTTAGATGTTCATTATTCCCACCCAGTATATGTATCTTGAACCATCATAGATCATTTGGACAAAGAAAAACATCCATTCATCTAAGTTGAGCATGTCTTCATCACCTCTGAGCCTATACAGGAGTACTATGAGGTCTGCAATTTCACCTTCAAAAGAAATGTGGAGAATATTTTTGGGTAACTTAGACTACCCCTTCTAGCTAGTGAAAACTAGTCCTTGGAAATTTCATTCCTACAAGTCATCTTTTTCAGACTAAATTAACTTTGGGAAGAAGTGAAATCCAATCGCTCATACACTTCCCTGTCTGATAATTGAAATAAATTTTGGATAGTACCTCTGTCAAGAGTGATCAAAAATCTCTCATCTTGGGTCTTGATTTCTCTTTTATTTGGATTGTACTTGTTGATGCATTCAATTATCAGGTCCACATATTGCGACTGGAAATCTTTCAGCTTCAAGCAAACCACTCTCGACCAATCTTTGAATGACGAGGTGTCTATTTGATAGTTTGTTCCTTTCCCAAAATTCTTTCAAATCAACATTTCCCAATTTTGTGTCCCCAATTTCAGCTAGAGAACACTCTAAACTGTTCAAATGATCATACCCAAGATATTTGAAGCTCATGGTTTATAAAAACTTTATTTATACCTTTACAAATTCAAAATTTTATCTTCCTTTCAAAGAAATAGCTAGAAAGATAATTTGAGAACTCACTGATTTAGAGTGGTGCACGTTGAGGAATGAATTTGATGCCCTAGCTCATTACCTTGTCTTTTCTTTTTTTCTTGAGTAATAGATTAATGGTATTTCTCGAATCATTGTGACCCTTACTTCAAATGCTAGATGCATGAATAGTCATTGCAGGTCATTTCTGTAATTAAATGCTTGAATGGTACATTGTCGCCACTTGAGAACATGTTAGAATTTTCAAATTTTAAGTGAAAGTTTGTTTATGACATCAGGACTACCTGAGTGAGATTAATCACTTAAGCAAAACCATAAGCTCCTACTTCTCAAATTAAAGGATTTTATAAGGTTCTCCTTTGATTGGCGGATCCTAGCAAGAGTTCTAGAACTTAGCTCTACTCCTCTTTGCTTCCTTTGAAAGTTCTAAGGAACCACCATCATCTTGGTAAATGATAGTTATCTCTCTTCAAATCTCCATTAGTTTTACTTTGGCTATTAGATTCTAACAACACTTTAGGATCAACTTATAAACTGCTAACTTGACTTGTAGACACTTGAACAGGAAACTAGACACAATATCTTTAAAGACGTAGACCAGAATCATTACACAAAGAGATCATTGAGACACAAAACTCAAGGAGGACACTTAAATTGTATGATTCAATAGTATCACAGAGAAAGACAAAGTTCTTTTTGCGCCATTGGATTTTGACAGTTATTCTAGAACTCGGCCTAAATTTTGATGACATAAGAGAAAGACTTGCAGGGAAATTTTCAAAGACCCAAAACTTGATAAAAATTAAGTTCTTAGACAAGGGGACCAAACGTGGTAAACAAACATGACATTTTCTCTAAGGTTAGGACCACTTTGATTGTAACCACATTTTCAAAATCTTTAGAAACTGTTGTGCCTTGTGAATGATTTATTAGAAATCCCCTTAAGCTCATTAATTGATAAGTTGGAGATATTTTCCATAGCAAGTCAAGTTGTGATATTTCTATCAGTTGACCATATTTCCTACCCTTAGCTTAAATTTAAAAAAATTCTCAGATTCTGGACTCTCAAGTCTTTTCGCTAAGTCTTTTTTCTAAGTCATCAGAATTAAAGGCTAGTTCATGATAAGTTTGGAATAGGTCATGGTGCAAGCTTGGATACTGTGCATAAAATTATAAGATCAGAATATTACTAGCCAGTGTTGTTGTGAGATACTTATGAGCATGTCACATATTATAGGTTGTTTTTTGAGATAAGAATCCTTTGAGGCCACTTCAACCTATGATTAAAGTAAATCCTTTTGCAAAATGTGGTCTCGATTTCATTGATACGATCAATCTACCTTCCTCAACACAACACATGTATATTCTAACTGCTATATATTATTGTACTAGATGGTTAGAAGCACAAGCACTAAACCAATGCAATATTGACATTGTGATTAAGTTCTTAGAAGAGATCATTACTAGGTTTGGATGTCTCACACTTTGGTTTATGATAATGGCCCACATTTTCATCTCTTAAGTTTTCTAATTGGGACTTTAATTGTGGTATAAATTTGAAATTCTCATTGAATTATTATCCTTGGGGAAATGGATTTGTTGAATCAACAATTAATATCTTATTAAGTGTCATTAAGAAATCACTAGACAAGAATCCAATGGATTGTCACACTAAACTAAAATTTTTCCTTTGGGCAAATATAACCCGAGCCAAGAGTTCCCTAGTAACTTCCCCTTATCATTTGGTGTAGAGAGAAGACCCAGTCTTCCCAGTCCAACTGAAGCTCCCAACCTTGCAATTCATGCAAGATTACCTAGATGATGAGGATAGGGTCTAGACATGTTTTTCCCAACTAATGCACTTTGATGAAAAGAGAGATGAAGCCCTGAACAAAATTGCAAAACATTAAGGGGTAGTGAAATTCTAGTTCAATAGGTAGGATGGAATCAAATCCTTAAGAAATTAGAGGAGATCATGATAAATTTGAAAAAAATTGGAAAGTCCCCCTATCATATCTCTAAAAATTTGTGAGATAATTCATTCAAGCTCAAAAAATTAGACAGGATATCATGCTCGTCAATGAGAAATTCCTTAAGAATATTTCCAGACCTAGGTTTCCTTACGAGACCTCTATACATAGTTTTCTTTTTAGTTTTAGTTTAGGAACAAGGTATTTAATCTTCCTTGAGCCATTTTACCCAATATTTCTTATGGATTTTTTTTCTTAGTTTAGTTGTAGCTTTCTTTAGTTTAGTTTGTTTAGTTTTCCTAGTTGCTTTAGTTTAGTAGTTGTTTAGTTTTCTTTAGTTTAGGTATCCCTATTTTCTTAGGTTTAGTCTAGAGGGTTCTCATTTATGAGAAAGGTGATGTATTTTTAAAGGGATCCTAGTTTTAGTTTAGGAGCAAGGTGGTTAATTTACCTTGAGTCATTTGACTCAATATTTCTTGTGGCTTGTGTCATTTAGTTTAGTTGTAGGTTTCTTTAGTATAGTCTGTTTAGTTTGCCTAGTTGCTTTAGTTTAGTAGTTGTTTAGTTTTATTTAGTTTAGGTTTCCTTATTTTCCTAGGTTTAGTTTAGAGGGATCCCATTTGTGAGAAAGGTGATGTATTCGTAAAGCACAATTTGGTATCTTTCACTTGGTATGTTTAGTTTATTTCATGGATATCTCTTTGGGAAGCTCTATTAAATTGGAGATTGTTCTTAATAACCTCATCATTTGATTAGGATTCATCCTAAATTTGGAAGGAATCATCAGTTTTTTTTGGAACTCCCCCAAGTCCTTCAATTACTATATCTTTAATGCTTAATTAATTTCTCTAATTCATCAAGGTTTCTTAGGATGGAAAAATTGTAGTTAGTGAAAAATTATTACTCAAGCTTACGGGCCACTGTAATTCTCAAACTCATTATGAGCTTCACTTCTTATGAGCTAAAATGAAAGTATGAAAATATGAAAAATAATATCAAAAGAAAAGAAAAGAGAAAAATGGAAAATAAAAAAGGATTATGAAATATTTGGCTTTGGGTGTGCGGACATTTCTACAGATGCTCAAAATTTGTTGTCAAAAGTAGAGAAATCTCTGTGAGATTACAATGATAACTTCATTGAGGCTATGGATACCTAATTGGCAGCAAGGCTCTATTTAGGATTCTTTTGAAGTATGGATACCTTACGTAGATAACTAAAATGGATCTTAGAAGGTTTTCAATGGTCTTTTCGAGAAGGAATCAATACATCTGCACAAACTTAAGTGATCGAAGATGAAGGATTTTAACTCAATTTATGGTTTTCTTCCTGTTTGAGTATATTTTCTAGTTGTTTGATAGGTGAAAATGGAATTGATCAAATATTCTAAGTTTGAAGAAAGTTTTATCCTTGAATTGTTTAGGAACATTCCCTCAATGGAGTCATGAGATGTTGTGACCTTTTCACACCATCACCCCATTTCAAATGGGGACCCCCTCTTTTTGCTTTTTAGTTGTAGGGTTTTTGCAGTAGAGTGTTTGTTTTGAGCTCCAATGTTCAAATTTCACTTAGAGGTATGTGCTAAAATGTTGACACACTTCTATGGATCATTCCATCCAAGGTTTCTCAAGAATGAGGCCTCAAATATCAATCCATAGCTCTCTAGTCATGGAGTGCAAAGGTTTGAAATGGAGGCCCTGAGATTGACCTAGTTAGTGCCTATGCAAATAAACCATGAAACGAGAGATTCAAATGCATGAAAATGAGATCTACTCTATATGATAACAATGCATGAAAAAAAAATTAATCTAAATGATAACAATGCATGATTAATCTATAAAGGAAATACAAATGCAAGTTTAATCTATGAAAATAAACATGAATCTAATCTACATGAGTAGCCATGAATGCAAGAAGAAGACAAGAAGAGAGAAGTTGCAATATCCAAGCCAAAGTGCTCAAATCCTCCTCCAAAA
>MU224404.1:997159-1021363 GCA_018584345.1 Thuja plicata | reverse complement strand
CAACATTAGGCCTTAGGGTTTAGGATTTTACAGGGTTTTTTAGGATTTTGACATGGAAATAGCACGAAACCTTGAAACCTCAGAGAACAAGACAAGGAACAGGGCAAAACATGAAATACAACCAACATATTGAAAACCCCCTATTCAGTTTGGAACCTTTTTCCAATCCTACTCCTAAAAGGACCTAGGGCTTCCTTCTCAAATTCTCCTAACAAAAAATCCTCCCATGTCATGTCAGACTATTCTCTCAATTCCTTTTCAACAATTAACTTAATTAGACAATGGTGGGAGATGGTATTAGGCTTACCTTCTTGTACCAATGAAGCCCTTTTTCTTTAGGATGTTGAACAGGAAATTGGATATGTTTATGGGTCGGTTATCATGCCATAGGCAGCTCAAAGATTTGAAATGAACAGCATGCAAGTAGGCTTGACAACCTTCACAAGTGAAATATTTTATTATGAACACTGCACATTTCTTGTAAGCTTCAGGTAGAGACTTCCTTCTAGTAACCTATTTCTTGTCAATTTCCAATAGTCGGTCTGAATGTAGAGTGAATTGTGCTCTCGCGGTTGTCAGGTTGAAGCTTTCTGAAAACTCTTCTCCTTCCTATGGTAACCCCATTACTTCTTCCATGAGTGTTTGTGAAAACAAAACCCTCAATCCTTTGACAGTGGCCACTCCATCATGCAACGTGTTTAAAAATTGCAATGCTACCTCTCCATCCTAGCTGGTAAACTTAAGAATGTAATTAAGTCAACCCCTGGCTTGGAATCATGGCATACAAGCTTGATTGTTTAGCAAAAGATCATGAACCGTTGGTTCACATTGAATCAAATTACTACCCATTCCCGCAGAGTATGAAGGACACAAAAATATTTGCAGAGAGTACACAAAAACTATATCAAGAAAGTTGCAGAGAAGGTCAAAAGTGAAAAGTTGTAGGTTTTGCAAAGATGGAAAGTTCTGGAGTTTCAAGATGTTTAAGTGATGTATGAGAAAATGAATGCAAATATATCATATCTCAAGAATTTAACTATTCATAATTACTCAATAGACGTCCATATTGGACACCTTTTCTTCTTTGTGTGAAATAAATTGCTTATTTCAAGGATATCATATCTTAAAATCTAAATTGGGCAACATTCATGCAAAAGGGTACAACATTTAAAAGCTTAAAAACTATAGCATTCAATACGTACATAGATATATAAAACAAATCACAGATTTTATCCCCCCAACTTAAGTAATCAATTGGTCCCATAATTGCACATGTGACAAGAGTGAAGCTAATTAAAAACTAATTAATGAAGTAAATGCCAAAGATAGTACACACGAACCTGATAAAGTACTGGCAACTGCACAAAATTGTATCCATTGGTGGAGAATAATGAGGTGGATGGGTGGAAGACAAGTAATAATGAAATGAAATTTTAATGTGGAGAAAGTAATTTCTGGAGGAAAGTAATTATTATAGGGTATTGCGAACATGGCTCAAAGTGAAAAATGAATATGAGCGAGGGATTCATATGCATTTGCTATAGGAGGCTCACGAACTTTATCATAATCGAATTGTTGCAGGAACTTTTATTTTCTCTGGGGTTTATGGTACAACTTAATCTGTTGGCCATTAACTAGTAATTTGAAATGGACAGGGTCAATAGTAGACAACTGCACAACACCATTGGGAAAAACAACAATAATTTCATAAGTCCCTAACCAATGTGTTTGAAACTTACCAGGAGTATGTTGGTATCTGGAGTCATACAGGAGGGCCCAGTCACCGACTGCAAATGTCTTATCCTTAATAAATTTGTCATGCCACCACTTCCTCTATTGTTGCACCAACTCTATGTTAACCAAAGCATATTTCCACCATTCATCAAGGCTGTTCAAGTTGAGGATGCACTCTTTTTGAGCTTTCGTAAGATCCAAACTGAGCTCCAATGTTGTGCATAGTGTCTTACACTAGAATTCTACTAGCATCATGGCAGACTTACCATAAACTAGTTGAAATGGGGAGAACCCTGTAGTAGTTTTCCAAGTAGTCCTATAGGCCCAAAGTGCTTTAGGAAGCTTGGCGGCCCAATCTTTCTTATGAATAGAGATAGTCTTTGTAAGGATGGTTTCCAGCTCTTGATGGGTAACCTCCACCTGGCCATTGGCTTGCAGATGGTAAGGGGATGAATTTCCATGGCTAATCTTATACTCTTCCATCAGGGTATCTATGAGGTTGGAAGTGAATTGAGCACCCTAATCATACACTATTTCTCTGGGAACACCAAATCTTGTAAAGATGCATTCATATAAAAACTTCACAACATTGTTATCTCGAGGATGCTTCATTGGTTTAGCCTCATCCCACTTAGTAACATAGTCGGTATAGACCAAAATGTAAGACTTACCCTGAGAAGAAGGGTCACTTGGTACAAAAAATTCAATCCCCCATTTGTCAAAAGGGGCCATAATGACCTGAGGGTGCGGGGGAATCTCATTAGTTTTAGTAGGCCTTCCCATGCATTGGCACCGATCACATTTCTTCGTATACCTAGCAGAATCCTTTCTTCGTATACCTAGCAGAATCCTTCGGGAGAGTCGGCCAACAGTACCCAGTAGTCAATATTTTGAAAGCTGCCTACTTTGCTACAAAGTGGCCACCACATGGCTCATCATGACATGCCTGAAGGATGTCATAGGTTTCATCTTCTAGGATGCACCTTCGCATAACTTGATCTGGACCAGTATAAAACATGAAACCAACAATCCAAGAAAAGTTAAAACTCTTCTCAGCTAGCAATTTCTATTCCTTAGAAGAGAAGTGAGTTGGTGTCCTCCTTGTGGTGAGATAGTTTGTAATGTCAGCATACCAAGGGTTTTGTGCTGATAACAAGAAGAGATGCTCATATAGAAAACTATCATCAATGGCTGTAGGATTTTCAGGAACATGCAAGTGGGAAAAAAAGTTATCTACTACATTGGCTTTCCTGGGTTTGTCCACAATAGTAATATCAAACTCTTGCATCAGTAGAAACCATGGAGCCAACCTTCCAAATATGTATGGTTTATTCATCAGGTACTTGATAGCTGAATGGTTAGTATGGTAAAATATCTCATATTTGATAATATAGTACCTAAACTTATTCAGTGCATAGATGACTGCCAGCAACTCCTTCTCTGTCAAAGTGTAATTGAATTCAGCTCCCTGCAAGTTCTTAATGATGAAGTAAATGGCATGTTCAACAACATCTGATTTGTGGCCGAGCACTACTCCAATGGCATAGTTAGAGGTATCTGTGTGGATATGGAATGGTAATCCCCAATTGGGACCTCTCAATACTGGAGCTGTGGTGAGAACATCCTTAAGCTGTAGGAAAGATTGTTCACATACAGAATTCCAAGAGAACTCAGAATCCTTTTTCAACAAGTTAAAAATGGGTGTTGCAATTTGACTGAAATTTTTAATAAACCGCCTATAGTATCCAGCATGACCAAGAAATATCCATCATGACCAAGAAAACTCCTGACATCTTTTTACTTTTCTGGAGTAGACAGAGTGTTGATTACCTCAGTCTTTTCTAGATCTACCTGGATGCCATGTGAGGAGATCTAATGTCCTAGAACAACACCTTCCTCCATCATCATGAAGAATTTCTCACTATTGAGAGAAATATTGTAGTCCTGACATCTCCAAAGTACCTTTTCTAGATTGGCTTTAGCTTCATCAAAAGTATCCCCATAAGCAGTGAAGTCGTCCATGTAAATTTCCATACAGTCAGTAGATATGTCTAAAAAGATACTGATCACAGCTTGTTGGAAAGTGGCTAGGGCATTGCACAATCCAAAAGGTACAACAGAGTAGGCAAAAGCTCCCCATGGATAGGTAAAGGTAGTTATCTCCTGGTCCTTTGGAGCTATTTGGATTTGTTTGTAACCACTGAACCCGTCCAGAAAAGAAAAATATTTCTTACCTACATATTATCAAGGACTTGGTCTATAAATGGGAGTGGAAAATGGTCCTTCTTAGTGGTTGTATTGAGCTCCCAATAATCCACACAAACTTGCCATTTACCTTCTTTTTGGGTACTATTACTAAGGGTGACACCCATTGGCTATCAGAAATGGGGTAGATGAAACCAGCGTTTAACAATTTTTGAAGCTCAGTCTTGACTATGTCCCTTAGGACAAGATTTACTCTCCTTTGAGGTTGCCTTACCGGTTTATACTCTAGACTGATATAGATCTAATGAGTAAAAATTTTAGGATCTAACCCCTTCATGTCTGTATAATCCTAGGCAAATGCCTGCTGGTTTTCCTATAGAAGGATATCTTTTTGGTGTGGCAATGACAGGGTTTTGCTGACATTCAATTCTTTTCCTAGACTAACTTCTATTTTAACTACTTTATCCAACATGGTCAACTGAGCAATTGACGGTGAATCCATCTTATGGGGTAATAAAGATGAAGAAAGTGGGAGGATAGTGAGTATGGAGATGCATGTGGAGTAGGCAAAATAGTCTCTAAAATAGAGTCCGATTACGGACACAACTGGGAATCTATGCAATATTCATTAGTGATGATGGATGAAATTATCTCATCTTCTTCCCTAGAGGCTACAAACGGCTCCCTTCCTATCACCATGAGCTGATGGATTGAATTGAATTTGGTTTCTGCATCCTCTAATTCTATCCATACTACCTCATCATCTTCCAACATGGGTTGAGTAGGGGAATATAGGGTCAGGTTCTTAGTATGGACACCAATAGATATGTTCATTTTCCCTGACCTATAGGCTATGAAGGCATCAAAAATGGCCAACCATGGTCTTCCTCAGATCAAAGGATACCCTCCCATATCAGCTTTAGGTGAGAGAACAACAAAATCCACTAGATACTCCCAAGAGTGTAAGGTAACAATGACGTCTTCTATCATCCCATCGGGTTTGACAATAGAGCTATCAGCAAGCTGCAGGATAGTTGGGGTATCTCTAAGACTATAAATATTTAATTGAGACATTCCCTCCTTGTTCATGACATTTATAGAGGCACCTAGATCGACTAAGGCATTTTGAACTTTCATACCATGAATAGTGATGGTAACTACAGGGCTCCCTAGATTAGAGTATTTGGGA
The DNA here is from genome assembly GCA_018584345.1 of Thuja plicata. Classification (NCBI taxonomy): domain Eukaryota; kingdom Viridiplantae; phylum Streptophyta; class Pinopsida; order Cupressales; family Cupressaceae; genus Thuja; species Thuja plicata. The sequence goes on along the minus strand of MU224404.1, from coordinate 1,016,235 downwards.
ACAGTTAACTTTTCTAGCATAAGATCAGACAACTTCCCTACTACATGAATAGTCTTAGGATCCTTCTTCTTCCCCCCTAGTTTTTTTATACAAGCTTCCCTAATAGCTTTGGTGTAGATAGGAAATTCTTTGATTTCATCGAGTAATGGTATTTTTACTGTCATCTACTTCAATTGATTGAGTAAATCTGCTACTGCAGGGTTGACTATGGGCTCAGCTTGGTTGACTAACCTTTGAGGAAATGGGGGCTCTTTAGCGATAGGAGAGGTCTATGGAGATGGCACATCAACTGATTCAGAAGGTGGCTCTTCAACCTCCGTGATTATAGGCGTTGGAGGAGAGGCAAGAGTAGTTCCTGACCTGAGATCGATATCGTTTAAGGAGATGGCATAGCTTTGCTACTGAGCTAGTGGCTTATTATTGGGATTAGGATTAGGCTGAGATGGAAACTTGGTTTTCTTAGGTGGATTTCTATTGGCTATAGGAGGAGTCATTATAGCTTGCTGTTGAGGTGGTGGCATTAAAGCTTGCTGATTGGATTGGCTAGACCACTGATTGGGTTGTTTCCAACCTTACTAAGGTTGTTTCCAACCCTACTGAGGTTGCTGCCAACACTATTGAGGTTGTTGCCAACCTTTTTGGGGTTGTTACCAACCCTGCTAGGGCTGTTGCCAATTATTATACCGACCAAAGCTGTGGGGACCCATATTCTAAATTTTTTTCCATGGATTATTATTGCTAGAAGTTTGGAGAGGATCTTGTGGCATACCTGGTCTTTGGGCCCATGGCCTGCATTGAGTGACATAGAGCACCTCTCTATTTTCATCTATAGCTTTGAATTCCATAGGCATTGGCTGGGACTCCACATTTGCAATATTCTTGCACTTGTAGCTTCTCTTCTTTTCTCTACAATGTGGGCAGTGTTCAGATAACACAACATCAGCATCTTCCTTCTTTTGCCTAGACTACATGGTGTCCAGCTGATTAGCGACATCATTAATGATTTCTTGCTTAAAGTCTGACAGAATATTTGAAAGTTCCATCTTAGATACCCCAGAGCTAGTAGACTTATGAGGTAAGTCTCAGATTCCTCTGCCCTTTTTAATAGTGGCTCTTGAAGAATTCATGCAGATGTTCTTGATATCTGCCTAGTTCTTCTAGGTGATGTCACCTCCAGCCATAAGGTCCAAGGCCTCCATACTTCCTTCATGTACACCTTTCAAGAAAAGATGTTTTTGGGATTCCTCATTGAGCTGGTGTTGTGTGTTATGCTCTAGGTTAAACATGAACTGAGAGACATAATCCTCAAAAGTCTCATCCTCTTTCTATGACATTTTAAAAATGTCATCTACCTTTAAATCTCTACCCCTACAATGTTCCTTATACTTTGAAATGAACATATTGGTCATTGCATCCTAGTCTGCTATGGCATTAGCTCCCATCCCCATGAACCACCGTAGAGCAGCCTGATGAAAACAACTTCAGTTTATGGGCGTTAGTTGTATAGTCATAACTCCTACAGAGGATGTCGAACTCAAATAGGAAGGTCTCTAGGTCTTCAGTAATGAGTCCATAAAATTTGGGGAGTGCGGAAGTAGGTATGTTCTTCAGATTTTTGTTGCCCTATTAAGGAGGGATAGGGAAAGGAAAGGTAGGTTGAGCCATCCTTAGTGGTGGACCTAGTTGTGGTTGTTGTAGTGGATTATCCTAATACTCAGGTTTAGTAAAGAGTTCATTCAAATACAATGACTCTTCAGAGGATGATGGGTCTTGCACATTAGCAAATAGGTTTACAAATGGTTCTTCTTCTTCGATGTTCAAAACTAGGGGCTCCTCAAGCTCAGGGTTAAGGATATTAAATGGTTTGGCCTGGTTATATTAAGGAAGGAAATGCCCAAGATGATCTCTTCTTCTATGCATAAAAGAAAAATTTTGAACTAAATCTAAGATGAAGACTCTAGTCTGGACTAAATTGACACCATCCCCAGCAGTAGCACCAAAAATGACTAGTCAGTATTATACCATCCGCAATTAAGGATTGGACTAGTCATTTTTGGTATAATCCTTAATTGCGGATGGTATAATACCCCAATTTTACTTTATATTTGGAAGGTTTATGGGTAACCAAATATTGTTTCAAGTGTTGTGGATGTTTATTTTTTTTCTATTTTATGCATGCAATTAGATTAGACAATCTAATAAAGGATAACAGAGAATAAGTTTTATTGGTTCCTGATTCACCCCCACCCTCTCAGTCACCTAGCCTCAATATATTTCCAAAAATTGGTATCAGAGATAAAGGTTATCTTATCAGAATTTTAACAACTTGAGAAAAGATTGGAGGTAATAGAAATATATAGACTAGAGAAAGCCATTGAAAATGAAAAGCTAGATCTACAAGTGGCCATGGATCAAATCAGAAAACTCAAGGAGCAGCTCTCTCATTCCCTAAAAAGAAGAAAAGATTTAGCAGTGCAAATGAATGATAAAAATTACATAGAAGAAAGAATTGAAGATTTATGCAAAGAAAGAAGTTCTGAAGAAGCTGATGTAGCCATTGAAGACATACTTGCAAAGAATCTCAATTTACATGAATAAGTCATAAAGTTGAAGAGAGAACAAGAAATCCATTCAATAAGAATATGTGAAGTCATGGAACAAAAGAACCAAGGAGAAAATGATAGAGAAATGGAACAAGAAGATAATAGATTGCTAAGTACAAGATTAGAGGAAAAATAAAATGAAATCCATCATTTGTCACTCTAGCAAGCAGATATGATAAATCAACTCAATAGTTCAAATCAAGAAGTTGTCAATCTAAGGAATAAAAATTAAAGACTGTAGAATGATCTCAATACTGAAAAACAAACCAATGAGAGTATGATGAATTCACTGGTAAGAATGGATCATTTGAAAGAAAAAAATCAATTCAGACATCATGGACAGACTGGATTAGGTTATATTGAACAAGTTGAATCCTCGCAGCAAGGAGCTCAAAAGAAAAACAAACCTGCTTGTAATAATTGTGGCAAGTTAGGGCACATAGAAAATAAGTGTTGGATCAATGGAAAGTCAAAGTATAATGTTAAATGCTACAGGTGCAACAAACTTGGACATAGGGAAAGTAAATGCAATGAGAAACCTAAGTTTGAAGGAAAATGTTTCAATTGTAAAAAAACAAGGTCATAAGTCTTCCTAGTGCAGAACTAAGAAATGGAACCCTGCTGAACAACTAGCTAAATAAATTTTTTCTTGGGATCACAAAACATGGAGCAGATGTTGTCATTGTGGTGAGTATGGCCACATTGGTGCAAATTGTGCAAAGACTCATCTCAGAAAAAGGAATCCTACTAAGAGATGTTATGTGTGTAAACAACTCGGTCATCTAAGCAATAATTGCATGAATAGAGAAAATGTGGATACTGGTTTTGAGAAAGGCAAAGAAAAAGTTTCTCAAATCATAACTTAGATGAGTCAGCAGTGGGTAAGGAAGTCTCCTGAGAATTCAGACCAAAATAATGAAGGATCGAATGGCACCCAAAACAGTGAATTGGGTGGATCCACCATATCCAAATAAATATGTAAGGAGATAATTGGAACTGTGCATACAAGCCATCATACATCAGTTCTAGATATTATAGCAAGTCCAAATATGCATATTGATGCACTAGGACACATTATGATTCTAACTGAGTCAGGATCTTAGTTACATCTGAGTTACTCAGGCTTAATCGAGTTAAGTTAGGTTGTATGGTTTCAAGGATGTAGAGGTTAGTTTTCGCCGAGCTTCCGAGCATGTCTGGGAGAACTACCTGAGTTGTCACAACTACTATGTATGGAGCATTTAATGAAAATATATGATTAAATTTCTCGTAAATGGTTGAGTTGAAGGGTTATTGTCTACATTTTACAGAGTGATTAAGAGCTAATAGTGATCTCAGAGTGAATTTATGTTTGAAAGTTTTAGTTACAGCAAAGTTTTATCAATCCTCTAAGTGTTATGGCATCTTCATCCAGCAGTAAGGTTAAGAAGGGATCCAAGATGTTAGTAAGTAATGTTTTCTATGAACCGCCAAAGTTTAAACTTCATCCTGTGATTACAGAAGATATAGATCTGAAGGGATCCCATTCCCAAATTCTTCTGAAGGTATTATTGATTAATGACATCCAAGCTTTCTATCATTTCACCATTCAACAGCTAGGAACACTAGAGATGAATCAAGCATATGAGAAACTTTGTGTAGTCAGAAATCTAAAGCCAAAACACAAACACCTTGAAATCAAGGGTTTAACCCACATTTTACATATGCCACAGAACTTTCAGATAAAGTGGATTAGATTTTTTCTAAGCCGTGTTCACAACATGCATCTCTTTTTGGAGCAACCAGTGAATATCACTAAGACAATGGTACACCATGTGACAGGGTATCCAATGCTTGAAAAATCCAAGGCAACCAAAACCTACCCCGGGATGACCTAGCCAAGAAGACTCTTGTCGAGTGGGAAGGAAGAGGCATGAAATTGAATGGAGTCACAAACATGGAATTGATGTTTGGTATTCATGTGATTGTGCACAAGATATATAGTTCTAGTCGACCAAATAGTGTACCATGTGAGGTTGTGGACTTGGCATACAAAGTGGTCAAGAACAATCTTTCATTCGACCTTGTCGAGTTGTAGCTCATCCAATTGAGAAAAACATGGAGAGCATCCGGGCATCCAAGACCAATCCGTGTAAGTTTGGTTCACTCTTGGTATGCATATTCTTTTATGTTTAGAATTTTTTCCCTTCCAAAGGCACAGTTGTTTGGAAAAAGGACAGACCCATAGTTTATCAGATAAATGAATTCATAGCAGAATTAGGAGATAATTTTGAGAGCATCATGGATGCATAATTTGAGAGTTTTAGAGAGAAGATGCAGGATAGATACAGAATCCCTAAAAAATTGGTAGAAGACTATAAGAATGATATTTGATTCCTAGTTGACTGTGACAAGGTATACATTCAAGAAGTCAAGCCTAGGGTTGCATGGGTGAAACCTCTGGCATATGAGGTTAACATAGATGAGACTAGAGACATCATTGAAGCTCTTGTGAATGAGCATGTTGATCCCAAAGCACCATATTTTGGTACTTATGAAGAAGCAAAGGGCATAATATCTTTGGAGATTGAGATTCCTAAGATCTTGAAGAGAGGAAGGAAGAGAATTGAGAAGATTGGAAAGAAATATGGGAAGTCTTCTGACTCTCCTCCTTAATCACTGAAAGTAAAGGAGATGACATAAAGATAGAAGATGATGAATCTGAGAAAGAAGAAGAAGAGGTAGAAGCAGAGCCTCCTAAGAAGAAGAGCGTAGCCCCCAAGAAAACACCTAAGGCCTCTACCCATGCTTTCACTATATCTAGAAGAAGACTGGGACTACCTAAGGAAGATGAAGAAGAAGATACAGTCATATTCAAGAAGCCACCACCTACCTTTGAGAAGAGGATTGAAGAGTTGAAAGGAGGCAGTGGTATGGGATCTCTCAAATCATTGAAGTATCCTACAAGAAGAAAAGATGAGCAGAAGATGATTGATGATGCATTAGTAGAGAAAATGACAAGATGGAAGTATGATCCATCTGAATTGAAAAGCCATATGACTGAAGACCTTCTCAAGGCAATCACAATTCACTGGCACAATGCAGTTCAGATTGAAAAGGACATCAGAATACAAACCTTGAATGAAGTCATGCCTACTATGACCAGTAAAGAGGTAAAAGATTCTATGACTCAGTATGAGAGTAATCACACTCTAAGGTTTAGGACTTTTCAAATCTTGAGCAAGAAAATATAGGATGTTGTGTAGGCCGCAACAAAGATATGGAAGATATATTTTGAAAACAAGATAGAAAATAAGGCAAAGAAACAAAGTACAGAGCCTCATGTACAGGATAAAGAGGAAGAGTTACATGAGGTTTAGACCATTGGAGAATCTAATGTTGAACAAATAGCAGTAGAAGTGATGGCATCCCTTCCCCAATCACCTATTCAAAGTGTGTTATCTCCAAGAAAGGAAAAGACTACAGAATCTACATCAAGTCAAGTAGGAATTGAGCATCAGGCTCTACCTACTACTGGGCCAAGCCAAACCAAGTCATAGGAGGTTACCGTGAATGTTTCTATAGTTGATATAGAACCTACAGTTGGTGCAAAGAATGTCAATGACCTATTCCAACTGAATACTGAGAACACTGAGGATGGAAAGGATAAGGATGATGATGGGAAATGAAAAGAAATCATTCCTTCACCTCATCCCAAGGTCAAGGGTAAAGAAACAATCACTGATGAAATTGATCTTGAGGAAGACATTGTGATTCCTAAATGGGATCTTTCTAACCTGGCAGCCAAGCAAATGGATATACTTGGTGAGCTGTGGAAGAAAAGAGCAAGACAGTAGATGCTTCGAGCTGAGAAGAAAAGGAATAGAGTAATGGAACATATCAAAGGTATATTCATTGATTCTCTAGAAATTGAATTTAATGAGAATGACTCTATTATGGACCAACTTGTTGACACGGTTCACAAGTTCAACACAGATCTTAATGGTCAGGAGAAATTACTGCAGAAGCCAAAAAGGAAATTTGAGAATAAGGTTCTAGAGAATGTTGCTGGTAAAATTGTAATAGATCAAGTGAAGCTAACCACTATCATTATCTCTCTAGAAACCACTGTAAACAATGTTGTATCATTATTTTTAAATTTGAGTGATACTTCCAAATTTACCATGGAAATCAAGAACAAGTTGGAAAAGACATATAATGATTTGAAGGCAAGTGCAAACCAGTTGGCACTTGATCCAAGTTCTATCTTAGCACATTTTGTCAAGATCAAGTATCTTATTGATCTGTAGGCAGAGTTACTAAGTGAAGAAAGTAGAACAAGGGAATCACTTATAGCTATACAGATCCAACTCCTTCCACACATGGATGTTATGGAGAAACTCATACATGATAACAAATTTTCAGTTGCAGAGCTTATGATGGAGTTGTCAGCAGAGATTTAGATTGAGTTGCACATCCTCAAGGTGTTGCAAGATTAATGGGACAAGACTTTGTCTCAAATTTTGAAGGTACATTGTGACTTCCTATCATATTTTGGTATTACCTTGTAGTTATGCTTTTTGGAATTTGTGTCAAAAATAAGGGGGAAAGATAGGAAATATATGTATATATACAAGGAGAAAAGATAGGATATATATATGTATATATATGAGGAAACACATGTACAGAGAAGAGGAAGATATACATAGCACAGGCTCAAAAATAGTTTTGAAAAATAAAAAATAGAGTCAGTTGCAACCGAGTTGCAGAGCAGTTGTCAAAACCTGAGCAAGTGCCCAAGCACATGGTAAGGGGGAGTTTTGACTCAATAGTTTGATCAATTTTTTGTATTATAAGTGTTTTTGGACACTAATGCCAAAGGGGGAGATTGTTGACCTTATGGAAAGACATGTTGTCAATTAGTGCCAAAATACTTAGTCACTTATATGATTACAGTGTTGACCAAGCCAGTAGCTTGAAGTGCAACCCAAGCAGTTGCAGTGTAGCCTAAGCAGTTGCAGTGTCGACCAAGAAGATAGTGGCAATTGATATCACCCGAGTCACCAGTGTTACTTGAGTTGCATACCAGCTCCGAGTGATCAATGTGAACCAAGCACCCAGTGTAGCCCGAGTACCAGTTCACTATGTCACCCGAGTGTCAGCATATTGCTCGAGTGTCAGTATATCACAGGAGTGGATTACAGGACCCGAGTATCAGTATTGGGTTGACTTAGTTATTATTATTGGATATTAATTTATATCATGTAAGCTGACTTGTGTAAGTAATTGATTTGGATAAGGTATATGTGTAAGGCATTTTATTTATCCAAATGTGTGTAAGAGAAGTAGCAATAGCAGAAGTAAGATATGTGAATATGAAGTGGTAGATTGATTAGAAGGCTACAATAGTAAAAGGAACAACATAGACTCATCTATCACATTCAGGTGATCAGTATTATCTCAAAGGATCTCATTCAGCAAATCAAAGTTGCATAGTAGATCATCCACTGGTTCATCCTAACAAGTGTATCAACAAAATCCTTTAACCAGGTGGACTTAACAGTCCTTTTCAAATCTCCTAAAAAATTTGCATACTTTATTATATTGTATAAATCCTTTCACAAGGTGGACCTAATAGTCCTATTTATCCTAACAAGGTAGGCCATCAGAAGTGGTCAATTTTAAGCTTTAACAGGCTAAATTTATATTGTAGTACTAAACCTTGTGGTACCATCCCCACCCCAATTTTACTTTCTATTTGGAAGGTTTATGGGTAACCAAATATTGTGTCAAGTGTTGTGGATGTTTATTTGTTTTCTATTTCATGCCTGTAATTAGATTAGACAATCTAATAAAGGATAAAAGAGACTAAGTTTTATCAGTTCCTAATTCACCCCCCACCCCCTCCTCTCTCAGTCACCTAGCCTCGATATATTTCCAACATTTAGCAAAGTGGGCTCGGGGTCCTTATCATCCCAAATATCTTCTCAAATACTTTTCAACAAGAATAACATCCCCAATGCCATCAGGTGGTGGCACAAGGAAATGGAAATGCAACATTTGTAGTACAAAATGGTTTGGGAGAATCACTAGAGTTAATGCACACTTCCTCTTTTAGCCAAGAAAGGGTGTGGGAGCATGTGAAATTTTGATGGAGACTAAAAAATTGCATTACAAAATTGATTTCAACAATCTTTGGGGTTTTCCAGATGATTAGGGAATTGCAATTCCTACTACCTTGTTTGGTAGGCAATATGTTTAGACTATTCAATAGATTCAGAAGCAAAAAATGTGGGGGTAAACACATAATTCTACTCCTAGATCACATCAGAGAGAGAGAACATTGCTAGGGTCAGCCCCTAGACCTTCATCCACTTATAGTGTTATGGATTAATCAAAATAGGGCAAGGGGAAACACAAGATTCAAACTCAAAGTAACCCTATAGCTGATTTTTTTAATGTGCACCTGAGAGATCATATAGATGATTCCATTGGCAGGTTATTTTTTCCAATGGCATCCCATTTCATGTAACTCGATCTATATATTATAAGGAGATGATGTCGATGGTGGAAAAGGGGGGAGATCCATATTTTGTATTACCCGATGAGTACAGGACCACATTCTTAGATAACAACTATGCCAAGATTAGTTCATTGATGGAGACGATGAGGGCATGTTGGGAGGAATCTAGAAGTAGCATAGTTATGGATGGGTGGATGGACATTAGGAACCATCCACTCATCAATATCATAGTTACATGCTCAGAGGCCCCATTCTTTCTCTCTAGGTAGTTGATTTTTTAGGGCATCAAAAGAATGTTGATTTTTAGTTTGACATCCTATGACAGCTATTGAGGAGATTGGGCCACAAAATATGGTCCAAGTAGTGACAGATGCAACACATGTGCACAGAGCTGCAGGAAAGCTTATTGAGGTATGATACAAACATATTTCGTAGACTCCATGTTGTGTGCATGCCATGAAAAATGCACTTAAGGACATGGAGAATATTGAGTGGATTAGAGGATTAGTCAGTGATGTGAGAGATGTGCAAATGTATATATGCAACCACTACACTTCACATACACTCTTCAGGAGCTTTTGAAGGATTTTTTGAAACTAGTTGAGACCAAATATGCATCCTATTTCATTCTTTTGGAGAGATTTCTTTGGTCGCAAGATCCACTACAACTCATGGTTATGACGAATGAGTGGAATCATTGGGATAGACCCAGGACAGAGTAGGGGAGGAGGATGAAGGACATAGTGAAGAGTGATGCATTTTGGAGTGATGAAAAATACATAATCTCTATCATCACTCTAGTCTTCTAGGTCATCAGATATGGGGATGAAGATGCACCTAACCTTGGAGAGGTATATGAGTGCATTGATTCTATGCTTGGCCGGATGAGGGAAGTTGTGCGAGAGAAGGACCCCACTTTATCATTCTACAGTGAACACATTTTGCCTATTATTCAACACAGATGGGATATCCTAAACACTCCCTTGCACATGGCTTCTTATGCATTCAATCCGAAGTGGTACATGCATAGGCGTGGTAGAGTTACACCGATTCAAGATGATGAGGTGAAGCAAGGGTTATTCAGGTGCATTGATTAGGATGTATGATTCTGAAACTACTGGCAAGGTTCAAACTAAGTGGACGAAATTTGCTACTCTTAGGGGTAATAAGGTTGTGGCAAAGGCAAACATAAGAACTATGGCACAGGAGGATCTAATTTTGTGGTGGACTTGTCATGGACTGAAATTAGCGACTACCACACTAGCCATTTGTTTGTTGTCTTAGGTTTCTAGTTCTTCAGCTTCTAAGAGGAATTGGTCTACTTATAGCTTCATCCACTCTCTTAAGAGGAATAGACTTACCTCTAAGAGAGCAAAGAAGTTAATGACTGTACATGGTTCCTTGCGTATCACTAACCGCAGGACACGTGTGTACAAGGAGAGCCCAGCATGATGGGATGTAGAGCCAGAGGATCCATCACAGATTGATGAGGATGCTTTAGATGTAGGGCTAGTTGGTGTTCCTTTGGCGGATCTTGACCTTGCCAAGTCCAGTAGTTCCAGTGATGATTAGAGACCTCCCTCACTACATTTCATATCATTTTGACATTTTGATTTTGTACTTGTTTTGATATCATGTGTAATGCCCCCTTTCTAAAATATGATTTAATAATAAATAATAATAAAAAATTGATAAACGAATAAATTATAATATAATTTATTAGTTAACTATATTATTAATACAGTAATGAAAGAATATATTTGATAAAATTTAATATGATATTATATACTAATGAATATATATAATTGTATTATAATATAATAATTACTAAATATAATATATTAATATAATATTGTAATATACCATTAATAAAATAAATAAAAATAATAATAATCATATATAAATAAAATCATAATTGTGATGATGTAATTCAATATAATTATAATAATATTAAATAACTTGCCAATGAATATATAAATGAAATAATAATTATAATACAATCACAAGTAAAGTTGGGGATATAAATGACATGAAAATGATAATAATAATAATAATATAATATAATATAATATAATACAATCGCAAGTAAAGTTGGGGAAAATTATTAAGATTGTATCGACCAAATATAATGTCGACCTATAGTAAGCAACTCCTATATGGGTCGACGAAGATATGGACTTGAAATAGACAACACCCATATTGGAGGTGTGCATTTGGGATCATGGTATACGAAGGGATATCTAATATTTGTCAGTATTATCGTGGTCTATGAGGAAACACTTGGTGCAACTTCAACGGCTTACTGGGAGTTCAAATTCGGAGTATGTAGATATGTGTCCAGAATCGTCACCATGACAAAGACTAAATGTTATCAGAAGCATCACTGTGATTCTATGACCAAATGCAAATAATTCAGGATCTCTACTATAAGAATAACAAAGTTTAAAATGCAAACAAAATCTGCATATTCTTCAAACAACATCCAAAAATCTTTGACCCATGCAGAAGTTATTATGAACAAGGAATAAAAGATTTTGAACAAGGAATAAAAGATTTTGAACATTTGTCAATGTATTTTACATAATTTGCACAAGGTAGTTTTTGTGGTTTCAAGTTTGGTGCTTGTTCATGTTCATGCTAGTAGGAGTTGATTTGGAGTTGTTATATGCCAGATAAATTCCACTGTCTGAGCTTCAATATTTGAGCACCCACAAACACAAACCCGCTTAAATTACACTACAAACTTGAGCATATTAACCCCTGTTTTGAAGAGTGAAAATCCCAATGAACTCTAATATCTGAAATTTAAATGGAGCAACCATATAAATAAATGAAATTTAAATTCATTATCTGAATTTCAAACTTTTGAGTAACCCAAAAACAAATCCAATATAACTACAGTGAGAAAAAATTGACATTAAACTTTACATATATTATTTCTAAAAGACCGAATAAATTCAATGTCTAGGAATGACCAAAGCCTTGCGCATCTAAATGTATTTTTTTGTAGGAAATATCCAAGTTATTCACCCTCTGAGCTCTAAATTACTATCAAACACAGGACCAATTATCGACAGACAAAGCCAGGTTCCAATTCTCATTCAACTTGCTATTAATTTCCCTTGAGTTAGCTAACAAACTGTAAATCTTCATAGTAGATATTTTTGCAAACACAATACCAGAACCCGTTTGGGTACTGGAATACCATATTCTGGATATGGTCAATTCAGGGAGATGTTGCAAATTCAGGAAGATGCTTATCCTCAAAATGAAATTCGGAATATGGGTCAACCCGTTTGGTTCACTTGGAAGATGAGTGAGAAGATGCATAAGGAATTTTAATTCTTTATTTTTTAATTTCTTTGAATATGGTGTGTATATATACAAACATACACACATGTGTATATATACATACATACATGTGTGTATATATACACATGTGTATGTGTATACATGTGTGTATATACACACATGTATATACATATACACATGTGTGTATACACACATTTATGTACATATACACACATACACACATACATGTGTGTATATACACATACAAGTGTGTATCCATGTATACACATATACATACACGTGTATATATATACACATATACACACATGTGTGTATACACATATACACACATTTGTGTATCTATACACACATATACACACCATACATATACACATACAAGTGTGTATCTATGTATACACATATACACACATACACACATTTATGTATATATACACATAAACATGTGTGTATATATACATATATATACACACATACATGTGTGTATATACACACACATCATACATGTGTCTATATATACACACATATGTGTATATACACATACAAGTGTGTATCCATGTATGCACATATACACACATACACACATGTGTGTATATACACATACATGTGTTTGTATATATACACACATGTGCATATATACACACATGCGTATATACATCCTTATAGCAATATAATATACATCTTTATAGTCACGGATCCCACGAAATATTAAATTTGCTTTTGTTAAAATTGGAATTGGAATTGAAATTCTAATTCCACCTATTTAGGCGGAAGATGATATTCCTATTTTGGCCCCAAAATGAGAATTTCGTAATCCCAATTCCGTTTTTATTCATAGACCCAAACATGGAATTTGGCATTATCTAGAATTAGATAATGCCAATTCCAGCCGTATTCCAGGAAACAAATGGTTAGAGTTGAGTTTTAAAGAAATAGGAAACTTCACACCATAATGAGATTTTTTCAGAATAGAGAACGCTCTCCTTTATTAGTTTTGGCTTCAGTCAGATATGTTTTGGAAATGCTCTAATAGACATGTATACAACATATGGAAACATAGACAGGGTGTGAACTACTTGACAAATGCCTCAAAGAGATGTTTTTCCATGGTATGCAAAGATTACAGATCCTATGCAAGAAGAAATGGTTAAGAAGACGTTTAAACTATTAAGCAGAGCAATGGCAGATGTAGTGTCAACAACATTCACTGGCGACATTTTTTCAAACACTTTGATTGCATCATCTATTCTCCATACATTTGGCATACATATCTATAAGAGCATTGCCCACAAAGCCATCTGAATCAATTCCTTGCTTTCTAACAAAACAATGAATCTCCTTACCTTGCCTCAATTTTTATGCATAAGCGGAAGCAGACATAACAGTTCCTATAGTTGTATGGTTTGGAGCTACTCCCTCCACTTGCATTTGACAAAACAATTTAAAAGCATCCTTAACTTGCCCATTGTGAACGTAACATGTAACCATAGTATTCTAGGTGACGAGAAGTCTATATTAACAACACAAATCAACTTGGTATCAGAAATCATATCGACTTAAGGAGTACCAATATCGATTAAAACATTAGTTAAGCTTAAAGGACCGATTATCCTTGAAAAGGCACGATGCTAAGATTAAGTCAAGATCCCAATCGATAGTCAAAAGAGGTTTTGCTACATTACAAATAGGATCTGTTATTAGCGATTTGCAAATATCGATAATCTCCAAGGTTTATATGAAATAAGTGTGATTAGTAACTATTATGAAAGGTGGCAAGTTGAGAGAACAAACATGTCTCCTCATTCTTAAGATATAAGAAGGCAATTCAATTATTGAGGAATTATCAGGAAAAAAACAAGAAGTTTATCTCTTCTCATCCTTTATTATCTGCCCAGCTAAGCATCCACCAGTCGACTTAGAGGGTTGCATACATACGAAGAAGAGACAAAGAAGGATACATCAAATACTATATATATATATATATAGCTACCTCATAAGCCATCCATTAGATAAGGGTACCATCAACGTCAGGTGATTCCCATATACATAAGAAGAGATATCAAGGATAAGAAATCATCAATTTACTTTTGGACTGAATTATCCTAAAACAACATAAAAATAGAATAAAATATCCTGCAATTTAGAAAAATCAGTCCCAAATTGCATAGATCCTGAAAGGGGCCATTACATGATGCTACTCATTATAATAATCTTTATGATCAAATACTTTTGATATCATATATAGAAATCTTCCATTTGTTGATTTGACAATTTAAATTTATTTGTAGTGTTGAGTTTTCTAGTTTCTAATTAGTAATTCAATATTGAAAACTTCAATGTTCAATGTTCAAGTATTTACTATATGCGGAGAAATGTGTGCAAAGGAATGCAGTTAGCTAGTAAACACACTCAGAACACAAAAAATAGTGCAACAATTAAGATTAGACATAAAGAAGCAATAAACAAATAGGAAAACAAACCACTTAAAACCTTGTTGTAGCCTCTTTGTTGCAACTATTTGTCCAGGATATTGTGGTTGTATGTATGCTCATGGATTCAACAACATAACAACATTAGAATGCTTCATAGTTGCTCAAGCTTGGGGGAAGAACTTGAAAAGGGGATTCAAATGATTTTCACATGGGTGGCTATGTTTCTCTAAAAAATGCATGAGTTTTCATAATGGGAGAGTTGATAATCAATTCAAGGATTTGATTCAAAGATGGATAATGAAATTGGGATATAAGATGGGTTCACGTAGATCATGGATCAAGGATGGATGAAATATGGATTCAAAGTATGTGGATCCTGAATTGAATGGAAATGTGAGGGTTAAATAGAGGAGTTGAGGAGGTTAGGGATATCCTCCATTAATGAGGGGTGACCAGATGTCAACCTCAGTGTTGTTGGGAGAAGGGGAAAGAGACTTTCCATAAATGGGATTTACGTCTCAGAACCCTAAAGTCTTACCTCATTAATAAGTTTTTTTATGGCAAATTTGTTGAGGATTGGGATGGAGGAAGCAAAGTTGGAATTTTCTTCCCTAATCCTCATAGTTAGGAATGTGCAAACAATTAGAGGGGGATCAAGATAATGAGCTAGGTTAATTAGGGGGGCAAGTGGGTAGGTTAGGATTTTGCAAGTGGATTGGGATTATGAGAGGATAAGGATTAAGTCTAGATAAATAGGGTATTTATCTAATTAAGACAGAATCAAGGATGCACGTGGGAAAAGTAGGAATATGCAAGTGGGTGAGGGATTTGGGTTAAATTTTGATTTATTTTAAATCAAAATAGAGGAAAGGGTGCTAATTGTTTAATTAAATAAATATAAACGTCCATTTAATTAAATAGGATAAGGATGTTAGATAAATTAAATAAATAAATTTACCTAATATTATAGAAGATGAGTAATTAATTAAATAAATAAATTACATTTCAGATTTGGGTGTCTATATTTTGCCCCTCTTTGACATGGTGTTATGAAGTAGCATCATTTCAAATAAGATTAAGGAATGGAGCTAGGGAGAATATGATTCAATTAGAAAATATGCCCTAGTAATTTAAAAGGGTGTCTAGGAGGAAATATGATGAGAAATGTGGATAAGGATGTCCCCTCGAGAGGATAGGCAGGTTCAAGAGAACATGCATGTGCTCTCAAAATAGATGAGATGATGCAAGCATGATGGATGAATGCTAATTAGAATGCAATGATAAGGGGATAAAAGAAGCAGGACAAGGGATATATGGATGGATAGGTAGGAATGAAGGATGGTGGA
Organism: Thuja plicata; assembly: GCA_018584345.1. NCBI lineage: Eukaryota > Viridiplantae > Streptophyta > Pinopsida > Cupressales > Cupressaceae > Thuja > Thuja plicata. The sequence continues at coordinate 1,000,043 of MU224404.1, read as the reverse complement.
CGATTAAGGACAGTACGAAAGCTTGAGAAGGAGCACCCTAAAAGGGAGTTGTTATGTAGTGCACACTTAATTTTTTGTAGCATATGATACTATGCAAAAGGGTATGAGAAATCAAGGTGACATTGTATCACATGCATAGGACTGACACAAAAAACACACAGGTATTTCTCCAACATCATGCCTGAGTCGCAAAGGAATTAGGGTGGATACGATACTGGGGAACCCACAAGAAAACAATATTTCCCAAGTGCAGCATGTGACCTTGAGGATTACATGTTGAAAATAAAAGGGTCATATCTAACTGACTTGAAAATAAATGATCAAGATCGTGCCCCAAGTTTAACCATTCACAGTGCACCATGATATAAAGGATCGTGGTGACTTTGAGGAGGTAAAAACAAGGAAGCTCAAGAATAAAGATAAACAAAGATCTAAAAGTACCAAAGAAATAAAAAGCATCTCATGTATCTTTTTCCCTTGGGAGGATGAAGGATGGGGATTGATTTGATTGGTCTGATTTGAGGAAGGATACATCCGGCAAAGACCGATGATGGATTGCTAAACTAGGAGTCCTATGACAAGAGACAAGAAAGACACTCGAACCTCCAAGCGACTAATAGATGATTGTTGAAGCACTAGATAGAGATGGACATGGTCTTGAAGACACACAACTAACTGACACGAAGGATGGGACCCAAGGACACAAATGTACAAATGGATTCTAGGTGGAGACATGCTCGAATGAGACTAGGTACAAGGCACTATTTAAAAGATCTATAAGATATACAAGGGGTTCAGGATTGTGCATGAGGCTGCAAACATGCAAATCTTCCCAATGACATAACAGATCTACCAAACTAGATAGAATTGACAAGATGGATTGATAGTGGATGGGGTGTTTTTGATGTGGGAATGATATATCCCGAAACAACACTGGGATTGGGAAGGATACATCCTGACAATGATGATTGGATTGTGATCAAGGCTTGCAGGAAGGCTAGGAAAAAGACCAAAGGTGGGATTGGGTGGGTTGATTAATGGTCAAGTTTGGATAGCGAGAAATGGATGAGATTTTCATGTGATGGTAGATTGTACGGAGCATAGGGGTAGCCTAGAGATAGATACCAATGACAAGGAATTAGACTGGATGGAGAGATGGAGGAGATTATGGGTGATGTGGAGATGGAAGTATTATGAGGAAAGGATTGATGGATGGAAGGATTATGGATGACAAAATGATAGGAGATGAGGAATAGGAGATAAAATGATTATAGATTATAAGATGTTAGGAGAGGGGAATTGGGACATGGAAGGATTAAGGATGATAGGAGAGAAGGATTAGGAGATGGATGAATTATGGATGATAGGAGAGGATAATTGGGAGATAGAAGGATTATGTATTATAGGATGAGAGGAGAGGAGAATTGGGAGATGGAAGGATTTTGGATGATAAGAGAGGAGAATTGGTAGATGGAATCATTATAGATTATGAGATGATAGGAGAGAAGATTTGGGAGATGGAATTATTGTGGATGATAGAACAAGGATTTCAAGATAGATGGACTAAGGATAAAGGATGGAGATAGAGAAGGATGGGGAGATGGATAGTAGATCTGATAGGGTCACCAAGGGCTATGTCACCAAGGAATAAAATTCCCCCACTTAGGATATGTCATGCATGATGAGGCTTTAGGAGGGGTATAGAAGGATGGAAGATCGGATGACAAGAGAATGAGGAAGGTAGATGGAAGCTAGGATAATAGGTGGATAAGGATGATCGAGGTGTTCGAAGGGTTTATATGAATGGGAGGAAGGATGGGTGGATAGGAGAAGAGGAAAGATTTGATGGAGAAATGGATGCCAAGAGGTGTCCTGAGCATGTATACATGGTGGTTTTTATTTTCATTAAGATCCAAAGGAGGACAAAGGAAGTGAAATGGACAAGATATAATAGATATGGTATGATAATGACAGGGAGGATATGGTGGACAGATAGCTAGAAGGACTTTCCCGAAAGTATGAAGAGCAATTCGATGGAGGGATTACACACAATGCCTGTTTGCCAAGTTTTCATCATGGTACTTGTCCAAGGTGCCTATTTGCCACTTTTTCACCATTGGATGAACTTTTTTTCCTTTACTCTTTTTATTTTTATTTTTTGACTTTTAATATTTTTGGGAATTTTTGGACTTTTGGGAATTTTTGGAGGGAGTTTATGAATGAAATGATAGGGAGGAGATGGATTACTCAAAGGACTCAAGCATCAAGTTATATATCAAAGTAGTAGGAGCCCATTTGGAGTAATCATTAGATGTTGGTACAATTGTAATCACCTGAAAATGGTCTGATAAGCTCAAAATCCCTAATCTATAATTAATTCCTCCAGGTCCTAACCAAGACTACCAATATCAAGCTAATCACAATTATATAATTAAACTAGATCAGTTTAAGTATATAATTCATCAAAAATCAATAATCCAAGATCACTCATCAAGAGGCATCTATCAAAAGCCATTAATTCTTCAATTAACCTTGAATGAATTAAATCAAATCAAAAAAATTAAATACATGGCTAAAGAAATCAATTAAAAGGAATTACTTAAATCAAATAATTAATATTCCTTCAACATGCCTCAAGGCTAAAAGCCTCTAACCAATAGGAGGTAATCACTTGGATCAAGCAAGCTTCCATCTCAACCATCCCTCATGATGCATCTCAACCAATGAATTCAAAATTCAAATTTGTCTTTTACCTCAAAGAATTCTCTATAAAAAGAAGCCATTCTAAGCTTATTTGATATAGGAGAATAGAATTCAAGCATAGATATAATGTCAATTTTGTTTTAGCTCATCTAGTTCATCATTTTTAGCATGCTAATCTAGT